>OMLM01009170.1:12970-23134 GCA_900302695.1 Helostoma temminkii | reverse complement strand
TTAATTTTTACATTGTGAATTTGTAATTTTCACTCAAGTATATAATGTAGTAGTATTCGATTTCAGATTTAAAACACATTTTCTGGTAGATTTAGCAGATGTCTATAGTCGTTTAGCTTAAGCAGTAGCTGCAGTGATGTTAATGCCAACAGCAGCCAGGCTCCTCTGAAAAGCCATTTTAAAAAATATAACTTTTCTCTTTTTCCGCTCTTCTGATAAATTAGTGTGTGCAGACTGGGCTAGCTATGTACAGGAAATGATTCATTACGTCTTTTTGGTACAAACGTTATATTTCACCTGTGACAATGATTCATGATTTCACAAGTAGACAATATTTGTTTATAAGATAAACAAACCGCTGACTCTATGTACATTCCTTTTATCTAAAGCATTTAAAGCTAACTTTATGTTTTTCCCAACTTTCAAACCAAAGCGCACCCCAAGAACAACAGTCCATCCTTCATTCTCTCCCATTTATCTGCACCCTCCTCCACTTCCTCACATCTACCCACTCTCTGCCTCATTCCTCTCCTACTGTAGCTCCCACAGCCCCAACAGTCCCGTCCATAAATCCTGGGACAGCAGTGCTTTAATGGATAATTAATTGATGCTGCTGCAGCACTGTAATAAGACAATAAATTACGACACAGGCTGGTGTGCTGTGTCAGTGTGTGTTGCTAATGGCCCTTCAGGGCTGGGGCAGGAGGCTAATAAATTAGACAGGTATTAACTGTTGTGTGCTAAGTAGCCCTGCACTGCTGGCTGCCGTGAGAGGAGTAGAGGAAGGAGAAAGAAGGGGGTAGATGCAAGAGGTGGGATGTTAAGTTTAATTAATTAAAGCTTATTTTTTCTGAGAAATTAGTATGTTTTCTTGCACAAGTAGGCCCCCCTACATTGGTGTTCTCTAATGTCTGTGAGTAATTAACTGGAATTCATCCAAAAAATCTTTACTAATATTGCTTTCATTGATATATAAAGCTTACACTTCAGGCGTAGCCACAAACAGGCCCTTAAGTCATTAGTGCCAATGAATAAAACTCCAACCGTCATTAGAACCAGAAATATGAGAAAGAAAAGAAACAATTGTAGTGCATAGTTTTCCAGAGAACAAAAGTTTCATTATGGCTTATACAATCTAACGTTAATGGTGAATTTATCCTCCTGAGGCCTGGATTATTCATTTATATCCTCTGTAGTGGACATTTTGTTTCTAACTCACTGGAGCTATCCTACATCGGTTGGCAGGAAACTTTTTTCAGCAAAGAGATAATTGATTGCAGTTTGAGCACATACCTGAGTTACTCTGCTACTGGGTAATGTACACATCTACTCTCCTCTACTGAGAGTATTGATAGGTTGATCATTTAACCACAAATAGCTGTAATTCGGCATAGGTCAACTAGTCAGTTGCTATCAGTCTGAGAGATGCCAAAAGATTGATTGTTCCTGGTATACTTTCAAAAAACTGTTACTAGTGTCCAGTCCCCCTTACTTTGTAAAAACAATACTGCACCTGGAGGAGACTACTGAGACTGGGAGACTGGGAAGGACTGAAACTATATTGAATCAGCTGTGAATGAGGAGGAAGGGTTCAACATTCAGCTAAACGGGAAGTCTGTTATATACAGACTCCTTCAAGAACCATTTACAGATTCAGAATAGAGACACTTCTGGTTCATGATGTGCTTCAAAAACAAGTGAAAACTGAGAACAGAAAATGATCTACTGAATATCACGTGATAAATGTTTTAAAATTCGCTTTTTATTAGCCTATTGTGTGTGTGTGTTCCTCATCTAGCTCTCAATTGTTATTTGATAGTATTGAACAGTTGTAATATATTGTTAAAATCTGTGTTTTATATTAAATACAGAAAATATGTGAGAGACCATGCTGACTGATGAGCAATTTCGCAGGTAAATATAGTAACAAAGAAGACGGACACCGATCGTGGGGCTGGTGGTTTGATTCTTGGCTCCTGCTCTCACATGCTGAAGTGTCCTTGGGCAAGATACCGAACCGAACCAGAAGTCTGGTGCGTCAGACCTCCTGCATGGCAGCTCTGCTGTCAGTGTACAGTGTAAAGCACTCTGAGTACTGACATGGTAGAAAATCATTATATATGTTTTGTATCTATTTTAGTGATATTCAGCAGTTGAAACAACGCTATAGTGCTGCTGCTGGTCATATTGTTCATGCTGAGGTTGATGAATGTCTGTTTAAATGTCCACAAACAGCCATGAGTGGACCCACGAGAGACAGTTATCTAAGCTATGTAGGACGCGTCAGGGTTTCTGTTGGAAATCTTGCTAATTTACAGTTTTCAAGTCAAATACAACTACACAGAACCTCGTTATACGTTATGAAGCAATAGTAAAGCACAGTGGGATTGTTGGCAAGATTAAGCGTAACCAGACTCTTAATCTGTGAGGCTGTGGGAATGGGAATCTAAAAGCTAACAACTTTTGGATGGCGCATTTTGCTGGGCAAGTACGCATCAAGCCCTTTTTGATTAGCTGGAAGCTAATTAGCTTTGTAGCTTGCATTGCGTATGAAAGAGCCCTTAACATTTAATGGTGTTTTCCATTTAACCTTTGTTGGAAGTTGGAAGTCAGAGCTGGTCACATCTGAGCTGACTACAGATTAATATTAACAATATCATTAACAATAACTGTAGCAACATGTCCACAGATAGCTGTTGGACAGTACTGTGTATGAGTAAATAATATAATGCAACAATTTTCACAATGATGTGCGCAGCAGCCATCTTGGACTGTAAAGCTGGAGGTAGTAAGGCTTGTTTGACTTTTTGCCGAGTTGGAAATCCAACTTCACAGTGCATCCTAGTTCAAACTTACAACTGAGAAGTCAGAAAATGAGGCATGTTAGCATTTGCTAATTAGCACTATACACAATACTATATTACAAAATACACTGCCTGACTACATAATGATTACAATTGCTACAAAAGATGTAGTTTAGTTGTACAAGAATGCAATTTTTAGAGAGCTGTTTACAGAATTGGAATATTGAATGTCTTTTAACAGCTGTTGGGATATTTGGACCAAAGTGGTGGACAAACTGGTGGACACTGCCTCCCCAGGTCCACAATGGTATCAATTACCACAGAAAGGCTTAGGCATTGTTTCCACAAACATGTCATCTTTTGAAAAATAGGAAATTAACCACAAAACCACAGTATTATTATAGTATTATTTATAGTATTTTGTGCTTTCCGGTAGCGTTAAATCTCCAGATTTAGACTTGCAGTTCAGTGGGAAAACACTAAAATCCTGTATGTGGTCTCAATGGTCTGAAGCTCTCATCATGTCAAGTCTAAAGGATTGTGTCGGATTCAAAAGAGGAAAATCACAGCTTAGTAAACAAGAACAACATCTCCCGCTTGGAAATGTAGAATTTCAGCAGATAGTCTCTAATCCCATTTTAATGGTTGTCTGATTAAGAGGTGAGGAGGATTAGGACGTGAGAACATATGTGTGACGTGTTGCATGCATGTACACCACACACAAGCCTATTAGGACAACTGGCAATACAGGGGAGACAAAAGGGAAAAAACTGAGGCATTAGAAGAGAGCAGGAGAATAAAAAGAAGAAAAATGGCTGCTCAGTTATGTCGTTCCAATTAAAAATGCTGCAAATCTCTCATCTCCTAATGTTAGCACTAACGAGCGGGGCTTAGTGGCAGTTATGTAGATAAAAGCTCTTTCTGATTGATTCCAATCGCCCATTGAAATTTGTTTCACTCCACCTTATTGATCACTCCGTGCTGGTTGAAAACTGCTAATTAATAATGATAATAAAAGTGCCTGAGCTCATTAAAATCAACCACACAAGGCTGAACTCACCCCCTCCAGTGCTTTCACTCAACCAGGCCTTCCCTCCTGTGTGCTTTAGTGTTTTTGTTTCGCTTGTTTAAAAAGCTCTAATTTAAATGTCAGATCCAATAAACATTTCTAGCTGACATCTGCAACACCAAATCTGATAATATTAATCTTGCACTATTACACTTGTTATTGTCTGTACTAATTCATTCAGATGCTGGCAGATAAGTGTCCTCCCACACACACACTTCTTCATCTATAATAAAGTTTTGTGCTATTTTCTGCCCAGTCATTGCCCTTATTCACACATTTACACATTTATGTTTGGGTTTTTAATGACTGGCATTGCTTTTGTAACTAGATCATATATTCGTTTTTCTTATAATTACACAAATCAGTTTCTAACCCAAAAGAGTTTTCCCAAACTTTTGGTGAACCAAGCTAACCCTCGTTTGTTTATATTGATGTTTATAGGAGATGGAGCAGGAAGACAATTTACTTTAAGGTGTTTTCTGTGTTTGGTTTTGAATTTCAGGTTTGTCAAATTATATTTTACTTTATATGAATTTGAGTTTAAACATATCAAGAAAAATTTAGGGATTAGGAATAATTGTTAAAATACTTGTTTACATTAGAGAAAGAATGGGGTTACCAACACATTCTCCAAATTAAATGACAAATTACGTTGTACGTACGCTTGTACATCATATTGTGACGCGATAATTTATTCATTGCCTTAAATAATTGTTACATGTCTTCACAAAATAAATAATTGTTATCTTGTTTAAATGCTGTGTGAATTTAATTTTTTCATGTAAACACACACACACGCCTCCATAACAACAACTAAAACTTGTTATTTCATTATCTTTCTAAAAAGAAAATCTAGTTTCAGGGTTTCTACTAGATTTATGTGGGACATGGAGTTGCCAACTCACTCAGTGTGTTTCAGACTGATGGCAGAAACCACTATACATCAGCTTTCTAAAAAAAAAAAATATTTGGTGCATTTTCCCAAATTACATTATGCTTGAGTAACAAAAGTCCATATTATGGTTTAGCCTCCACACTTGGCTATGCTAATTGTTCATGCATCATATACATTGACACAAGATGATTTCTCAGGATGCATTTGACCAAATCACTGGGCAGCATTCCATGTGAGACTTGGTGAGGTTTAGGGAAACATCTTGGTTGTCAGAGGTGTAATAATAAACACTGCATAAGATTAGACCGTGTTGAAATTTAAAAACAAAAACGTCTGTAATTTTATCGATCCTCTCCTTGTCTGGCTCTCCAGTCTGGTTTACGTATTTTCACGTCCGATAGCCCGTGACCATGTCCGAAAATTAACTAATGACCAGAAAAGAATTAGCTTAACTAATCATGTTTGTCACGCTATGAACACAGTGTGAAGTTAAGGAGGCAGTAATTTATAAGGCAAACATAGTGTTTTGCTAACCCTGACTATGTTTATTTAGTGACTAAGCCTAAACCATCTTTATACCTAATGCAAACTAAATCGCTTTGTATGCACAGTAAAATAAGAGTCACAGCAGCTGCCATTTTGGCGCTTGATGTCAAAAGAGGTGAAATTTAACAAACACAGACACAGAACACAGAAACACTAAAGTTGGAGGACTTGTTTTCATTTGATTGCAGATTTTTTGCTGTTCTATAACTGCATAGGCTCACCTTGCAATTACGATTAGGTTAATAGCGCAGCACCATGTTATTAACTTTAGCACTGTAGCAATTAGCAATTTAGGGATTCTTCTTTACCAATGCAAAACGTGCAGCAAAGACCCTTTATACTGCGGCTGCAGTGTGAAAATGTAACTACTCACACGCTCTGAATATTAGCATAGGATGTCTGATATTTATTAATACCATACTGTTTTTCCTGCTGTATCTTTGTAATGTGAGACCTCCAAATTTCCCCACTTGGGTGAAAAAGGGTGCAGGCATCTGAGACAATGTGATGGCAACAGCAGAAGTAAAGCAGTGGCAGCAGTGACTGTGGATGATGATAAAGCTGTTTGACTGTGTCATAGGCAGCTCTGCAACTCCCCTGCTCTGCAGAGAAATGGAGTGCTTAATATATTATAAGTAGACGCAAGTGACACCACCAAAGACAGAGTATCCAGAGCTGAGCTTTGCAGCCTGGGACCTGAAACATTCCTCCATATTTTTCACTGGTTGTCAGGTCGTCTAATAAAGCAGGGAAAAATGGAGGGACAGTGCAGGAGCTGAGGGTGGATGAAGTATCTAGCACTGATGTAATATGCCTTATAAATCTAATTTAATTACCCAGTGTGGGGACAGGCTGTAGAAGCCATGAGTGGATTTATTGTGTCTTAACTTGGCATCTTAACGACTTTGTGCTTTTAATATCATTACCCTGTAATTTATTCGTTTTCATGCACATACACACTAGCCCTACGTAGCCACAGTCGTCCAACACCCACAGTGCAGTCATAATCTTTTTAAGCAGGCAGCTTTACAGATCATAGGACTCCTGAGCTGTGACAGCTATTGATCCATAAACTCCCACTTTGACTTATCCCATCCGTCGCCGCTTTATGTCATCAAGGTGATTCCCCCTCGTGCAGGACGTACAGTTACTTTTCAACACTGATACAATACTGTACCAGTTTATGCATTAATAAAGTAGCTGGTAACCAACTTCATCCACCAAATACACTTTCAAATCCCTCCCAGTGCTAATGTTATTACTCCATATTCTTATTATAACTCATGAGAAAACCCAAGATAGTCAGAGACACTAAACAATACCTCTTCCATCTCTCACGACACACAAACACATATTGATTTACTACAAGGGAATCACATGCAGCCCCCCCCAAATCTCCCTGCTTGTCTTTCTCTCATTTCATCTGTCTCCTCCCTTCTACCGCTGTTCTCTCATCCTTATTCCCCCACTGGCCGTCCCACGCCCTCCAGTTCAGCCTGTCGCCTTAAATAAAAAAGACAAAAGGTGGAAAAATAGAGAGAATTAAGAAGAGATAGTAAATGAAGGATTGGAGAGGAGTGAGGACAGCTTTACTCCTACACTCGCTTCCCTTCTGCCTCCAAGCACGTCAAGCAAATAGTTTCCAGAGGCCTCTGTTCCACATTAGCTTAGCTTGCTATTCAGCTGAGCCACCGACTTAATGCAATCCTCTAAATGCCTGCTGCATGCCCTCACTGACAGTGACATATTTGTTTTGCACACTTCTGCAATCTGATTTCTGCCACCATACTAAAGAATTGATTAATGCCTCTGCTTTTGAGTCCTGTAATTGGCTCCGACTGCATTGGCAAACAATCACAAGTCATTGCTGCCTGCCGTTCTTTGGCGAGGTGTTGGGAAATGAACCTAAAGCTCGATTCAACGCTGCTCACCAATGGCAACTTTGACAAGAACCAGTCTGTGACAGACCGTTTGTTGCACATTTACTGGACACAGTTTATCTGATCTTACACTGGAGGTAACATTACTGTGTCTGACATCTGTCTACATTAGTAATCCTTTGTTTAGGGCCATAGAGGACATCTTTAAGTAACTGTTACATTCCCCTTTTGTCTGGTGGTAAACGGAAGTAACATGAGACAAATCGCCTGTTAACCAAGCAGTAAATGTTATCGAACAGAAGAGTGGTGGGAAACAGGTTGCAAATTAAATGAAAAAAAAAAACAAGAACAAAACTTACGCTACGACATAAAGTAAACATCCAACAAGTCACTAACAAAAATGCTAACCAAGGTTAGAACACCTGAGCACATGGCAATGGTGAAGGCTAACAGACGGCTAACTCTGGCCTAGCAAAGGCCTCAGCACACAGCAATGAGTCAACCAATTAGGTAACAGGCCACAATGCTACATGAAGCAACAGCTACAACAGCAGCAGGAAACACGGATCACAATCAGTCATTAGCCAGTACTCCATCAGATATCATGGTGGACACATATAGAACATTACATCTGCGATTTTTAAAACGTTTGGTTCATGATGTCTAGATTGTAATTGTTTATACTTCTGATTTATAGATGTGATATAGATTTTTTTCAGAGGATTAATAAACTAAACTACTTTGCTACCAGAGGATTTTTGTTTTGCGATGACAAAACTAGGGCTGCACCCAAATATTCAGACACTCGTTTGCTGGATAGGTACTCAGTTTCAGTGTAGATATTTTACTGCTTTGCAAGAAAATATAATAATTGCACTGTGCGAAAAAATGTGGAAATACGTAGGCTATATCTCAGCTCGGGTGCCAGAGGTGTAACAAAAAGCCACATTAAATGGAAAATGTGCTGCTAAGGCCATTTATTTTTAATTTCAAATGATTATTGAAATTTGTGTGATAAGACACTGAACCCCAAAACGTCCACAAAACCCGAGTGTCAGCCTGGTGCAGATGGAAAGGGTTTGTGTTGGAAAACGCATCCGGTGTCTTTAGTCTTCTTTTCAATCTTTGTGAAATTTACTGCAAAATGATCCATGTTGGAGTTTAAATGGTTACATTTACATTTACTAGTCATTTGGCAGATGCTTTTATCCAAAGCGACTTACAAGTGAGGTAGAACTTATTCCACTGCCACTTTTCAACAGGAACTCTATGTCCTTCCTCTTTTAACCTTACTCCCCGTGTCTTAGATGACAGAGACTAAAAATCACAGCATCAGTCCTTAAGGTTGATACCAGGCAGAGTTTAGAGTGGAGGACAAAGGAGAGGAAGAGAAGGACAGGGAAGGTGAAGCTGGAAAACTCAGCTCTGAAGAGATTTGACCTTCCGACGGAGGAGAGATGAAGAAGGGAGTAATTAACCCATATCGAAGCCAGATAGTGAAGGATAGAGGGAACAGAATCATACGCTGAACATCACAGACGACTGCTTCGATTTTTTTCACTTCAGTATAAAGCTTTTTAAAGCTCTCTAGATAATGGTAACATATTTCCTTGCCACATTTTAAAAATACTCCGCTAATGCATATATGTGGTTGGAGTACAAAGATAGATCACATCTGACTCGATTTATGAGCTTCTATCTTAAGCTGCTGGGTCTCTGATGGGATTTATATGTTTTGTACAATTATGTTGTTTGTTCTTCGGTCTCTGGAGACGCTGCTTGTTTATTTGTAATCGTAGGGAAATATATCTTAGTTTCGTGGGTTTTCTAACTTTCCGAGACACACATACTATACAAACACAAAGAGCCCAGTGTCCGATGTCTTCACAGCACCGATTCCTCTCCTCACGAGATGTTGAGATGTGCAGTGGGTCACATGAATGACTTATACCTTGTGTTTGCTGTAACCACAGAGTGAGAGTCATCGTATTGCACATCCTGTCATATTTTACATAATTAAAACAGCAGTGGTTGCAGTCATTAAGCATAATACGGCTATTCATACCAGATTCTCCCAGACACACACATCCAAAAGTGCTTCAACGTAAAGAAGCCAGTTAGCGTCAACCAAAGTTTTTGTTGTAGTTCCTCTGACTAGTGCATATTTTTTAAAAAATGTTTTACCTTCATTTTATTCCTGAACTTTTGGTTATAAATTTATGCTTTCTTTTTGGACAAATACCTTTAAAAACAGAAACAGGATTTAGTATTTCTCCAGCAATTTATTTCTTGGCAGTGTTGAAAAGGCTGAATCAACTGTATGCATTAATATCCTTGATAATTTAAGGTGGATTAGCAGCTCTGAAAAGTGGGATAGGTGTCACAGATGAATCTGGTGAGTGAATCATGTCCTCACCCTTCATTTAGCTAATTGTTGCAGAATCACTGAAATAACAATGAAAAAGAACATCCTCCGGTGAAAACACGAGGGAAGCCGCTCCCCAACCTGCCCGGTGGCTGCTGTCAGCGTGTGGCCTGCTGTCAAAACACGACATGCGTGTCAGCACAGAGGTCAGGGCTGGGCGAGGAGGAACTGGCACTCCTCACCCTCTCTGGACGGTAGAGAAAAGTGGGAGGTTTGTGACTGATAGAACCCACAGAGAGAGAGAGTCAGTCAGCCACAGAGCGGCCGGCCTTGGCCGCAGACACACACGGGGGAAGGACAGTTCAGTCGCCCCCCCGCCAGCTACGTATTACTGGACAGAGAACGGAAAATCCAAAAGGTTACAGGAATATTAGCTGCATTTTCCTTCATCGCACACAAAGTGACATGGAAACAGAAATAGAGTGACCGAAGCAAAGAGGAAGTATCAAGGTTCTCCTCTTAGTTTTAAACAGTGTAAAACACTCTATTGTAAGAATTTACGTAAAATGTCAAAATATTTACTCGATTATTGAAGGAATAGTTTC
>OMLM01009170.1:0-12950 GCA_900302695.1 Helostoma temminkii | reverse complement strand
GGGGTCAAAAGATTTGATTGATACTATTCACATGTAAGTACAAAAAAAAAAACAACAGCATTTGAATTAAATTGTTTCTCTATTGAGCTAGACCACATTTTTTCTTTTACCTAAACACAACCACAAAGAATCTGTAATCACAAAGGTGTAGTCCAACTTTCCATTTACATAAATTAACATGCCCACATTATGGTTATGAAATTTTAACATGTTACTATCACATGGCCAAGTCTGACCCTCACTTCTTTTTGTAACCGCAGCGCGGATGATTATGTAGCTGTGTTTTAAAAAGCAGGTCGGAGCTGTGTGCACATTCTGCTGTAATGAAGCGTCCTTCCACCAATGTACAACAAGTCTGAAGCACCATGTTTGGAGCAAAGCACATTTTTGGTGATATTATGCTGGTGCTGAAACAGGGTCAAAAAACTGTGCCAGACGATAGCAGCAATTTTTTAAACATTTTAAGTAATTCAATTCAATTAAATAATTATTACAGTATTTTTTATTGAAAGTGTTAAATAAATGTAATTGTACATTATTTCAATTTATTTTTAATAAACAAATATAAAAAAATGCTATTAATAACAGTTATCCACAGCCTGTTAATGTTCTAATTAATAGGCCATTTCACAAATACCGCCATCTTGGATTTTGACAGGCAAGTGATGACAAGTGACGTGGGATTGAAACATTACCACTGAAACACACATGGAATCCTGACCAAAATTAATGGAGATGGTAGAATTTGATTAATCAACAATATCAAATTAGATTAATATGTTAGTCGTGATAAATAGATAAATCTGTCACACACTGTAAAATTAGGAAACCCTTGGATTAACTTACACAGCTGGCGTTCTTATGTTCCCAGCCATGTTCCCAAACAATCCCATAATACATTGCGTGTCCTACGTCACTAACTTGTCAAAATCAAATTCGAACAATTTCTAGTTCTTGCGAAATAACAGCTGTCAAATAAGTGTAGTGGAGTACGAAGTAGGACAATTTAAGAGGGAACGATTGTAGTCAAGTACACCTATCTCAGAATTGTACTAAGTACAGTACTGGAGTTACGTACTTACTTTCTGGTACTGCTCCAAACAGAGAACGAGCCCCAGATGACTAGAATGAAAAAATAGATTGTTGAAATATGCTGTAGGACATGTGAATTTCTCTGTGTTTGTGTGTTACGCTGTGTGATTGCATGCGTGCGTGTGTGTGTGTGATTGTGTGTGAGTGAGTGTGTGTGAGTGTGCTGCCTAGTGATTTATGGGGCCTGTCTTCCTCTGCCAGCAGTTTGTCTCTTCTAGCATGGAGGATGAATGGCCCACTGTCAGCCCTGCCTCAACCTCTCCTACTGGCGCTCTCTCTCAAATTACCTTTCTTCTTCTCTGTCCTCCTCTCCTCTTTATCTTATCTCCCCACATGCTCTTCCTCTGCATGCACCTTGTCATCCTCACTTCCTTTTTACCTAGACCCGCCCTCTCCTCTGTTATGTAGTTGATTTAATTCTCATTTCCTTTGTTTCATGACCCCGTCCCTCCTCTCACAGCAAAGAGCGATCTCCTCTGTGGATTTGAGGGGTGTTTTGACCAGATCCTGACCTCTAACGTGATCTCTGATTTCAGGGACACTTCATGAATGCGGTGCCTGCGTCCATATCTCATTTTCACATCCTGTCTGCTGTTTCACTGGCTAGTTGTCGAGTTTGCTTTAAGCTGACACAGATGAGAGCAACCTGACACCTGATTCATGAAGGGTGATTCTTATTTGTTCCTGTATTTCATCATTTATCCATGACTGACAGTTAGAAATGTAATTCTGTTCAAGGTTAAGTCCGGTTAAAGAATTTGTCTACAATATAAATTCACTGGTGAGATGTCATCGCAAACAGCACAAAAACTAAATTGCTAACTAGGCTCCAGATACTCAAGTTTACTCCATAATTTGTTTATTTGATTAACTAGACATTTGTTACACACAATAATTATGGTGTGTGATACATATATATATATATAAAATATTTTGTCACTTACATTTATCCTTGCATTCATCTATAATTTTATACAGACGTCATCACCGTGTTCATTTTTCCCTTTAAACGGACATGAAAACACAAATACTATTGTCAAACTGTGCTGATAACGATGAGCAAGACAATGAGACTTCACGTCTCCGTCTTTGTTTTTTGTGGACAAGAAGTTGTCAATCCCAACAACATATTAAAAGATACATTAGATGGAGATTTGGATTTCACTGCAGGTGCAAAACATGACAGCACAGATTATGTTTCAAGTAATATCTGAAAGATTTATAGGCACACGCAGTTTATGGTTTTATTAATAAACAGCCTGGTGGTGTTGGCATCCTGTTCCCTGTTCTCAAAAATAAGAGGCTGCAGGTCTAGTTTGAGCTACGAAGATTTCCCAGTTCAGCTGAAAGAGCAGTTTTGACCATTTCTTACTTCACCTGCCCAATAACTGGTGTTTTTCCTAAAACAGTGTGTGTTCAGGTTGCAAAGTCTGGCTCACATCTTAATCAGCATAATTTCAGTTCAGCTTGTTGTTGTTCTTTTCCCTGTGCTCTTTCTGCTAACCCCAGCCAGTCAAGGCAGATGGTCACCCAACCTGAGCCTGGTACTGCCAGAGGAGTTTTTCCTCTCCACCGTCTCCTAGTGCTGCTCAAGGGGGATTTGCTTAACTTTCTATATAATTACATATAGTTGTACTGTTATATTTGGTTAGATCCTAAACCTTACATTATACAGTAACTTGAGATGACTTTTGTTGTGATGTGGCACTATATAAATAAACTGAATTGAACTGAACTGAACTGAGGAAAGAATTTTCAGCTGCAGTGTAAAAGCAAAGTTAAAAACATCAATGCTCCAATGTTTAAAAATGAAACAAACAAGGAACTGAGCAAAACAGTAGGTAGATGTGTTTAAGAAAAACCCTCCAAATGAAATAACGGTGGAAGCACTGCCCTCCAGAATTATACTAATTTGTATTTTCTGCTCTGACAGTCTGCTTGACAGGATTTGCCTTCCAAAACCATTAGAAATCCATCCATCCATTATCCCAAGCACTTGTCCTTGCAAGGGTAATGGGAGCTGGAGCCAACCCCAGCTGTCATTGGGCAAGAGGCAGGGTACACCCTGAACAGGTTGCCAGTCTGTCATAGGGTTGACAGATAGAGACACTCATGCTGACATTCAAACACCTGGAGAATTTACCAGTTAACCAAGCTGCATGTTTTTGGACGCTGGGACGAAGCTGGAGAACCACAGACATGGGAAGAACATTCAATCTCCAGACAAAAAGGCACCCAGCCGACCCATGATATTGAATCTGGGTCTTTCTTGCTGTGAGGCGACAGTGCTAACCACTACACCACTGACTGTGACTGAAAAAAGAAAAAAAACTGCAGAGTAGATTTTTAAAAAACAGTCCTGAAAGCACCAAACCACCTCAACTGTCTTCCTCTGATGTGAATGAGCAGTGGTTCTACTCTGAGAACGGAAACTACAAGATCAGGACCTTCAAAAGGTGAAATGTTATGGACATCGGAGACCAGCATCACATGGTTTGCAGTCTTCTTCACCGCCTTTGCAGATCACTAAATTTTACAGTGCCTTTCCACCACGAACTACTGATCAGTGAAATCCCCGAAAGCACGACCCACTTTAAAAACACTGCTCCATAGCACTACTAGTGGACAAAAACTACATTTGGCACCTTTAAGTTTGGGGTACACGAACAACTTTGTGAGAAAAATAGTTAAATATGAATACTTCATAATAAATACATCATTGGTCTCCATAGAAACCACTGTCACTTCAATATAAACAGCTAAAAAACGTGATGCTCTCATTTGTCTTGGAGGACTCGACATGACAGCAGAGAAGACGTCTATGTATCTTTGGTTGATGTCTATGTAGTTTAGTATATACTTTCAACAGCATCAGCACACTGTACATCTTTAGTATCAGCAGCAGCTGTGCTGCACCAAATGGTTGAGGAATAATGTCTCATATGTCATTAATTGTACCGTCATTATCATAATTTAACATCCCGCTCACCCCTCTCCATCTTTATCTGCGCCTTTGCTTTACGGCCATTAATCAGTCTGAAAGACGAGGGAGGGAGAAAAACGTCAGGACAGACAAATGAAATCAAAAAATGACCTCTCTATCAATCCCATTTCCACATAAGAAAGGAAGCACTTTTTCTTCCACTCGTCTGCCTCCCTTTAGCGCTCAGCCTTCCTGTGCTAATGGCACATATACAGTGGCATGGTAATGATCTGACCGCGGCTGCAGAGCACAGGCTGTATTGATCAGCGGCTGATTTATTGCAAGTTACCGCTGATTATTGGGCCATTAATCAGTCTAGGATTACCTTATCAATAAAACTGCTTACGTTTGTAAAGTGCTTGCTAGGGAGCAGGGAAGGGCAATGCATGTCCAAGCCCCTGTGACACGCAGCCAGTATTTCAACTCAAAGATTAGCTTTTTAAAGACAGATATTCTTCACAGTGCTGTCTGAAGGCTTTTACTGGCTACTGAAGCTCTGCTGTGAAAACGATGAGGTGAATCATTCAATTTATGCATTTTTCAGTCATTGTTAAAAATGTCATTTTAAAAACTAAATCAGCACCATGACTAACCACCACAATAATCCACGTTCCCACAGTAAAAATTTTGGTTTTAACACATGTATTTAATACTAACTATGGACTGCACACTTCCAGTTTCACTAAGCTCTATGGAGCATTTCATAGACTTTCATCTAATTGAGTTTTCCAGATCAGTAACTTTTAGGTTTTAGTTCTGTGTCATGTCATTTGTTTTCACGCTCAGACTGAGCTGATACTCACTTCTTCTCGTCGGTAAATGACACGACAAGAAGAGCTGTTTTGTTTCCTGACTGGACAACGTGAACAAGCAAAAGAATCAAACAGTACATGTAGCTGAGCAGCATGAAGTTTGAAATAAACAGTACGTGTGTGTGATGTTTAAAAGGAGCAGCTAGTTTACTAGCAAGCTACCAGCTGACTATTAGTCAGCTCTGACGCTAATGAACCCAAGGTGGAGCATAGAGAGAAAAGAAGCCAGATGAAGAGTCAGATATTTCCCCCTGTAGAGAAAACAGATTAAGCTAAAACGAGTATGTATACTCATAAAGCTGACAGAAACATAATAATAGTAATGTAGCCCTGAGTCTGCTGGATATGGAAACCGTTACAGCACCTAACGTGTTCACCGTATCATCTTGAAAAGTAATATGTTTCCTAGTTTCACTGCCCAAACCCCCAAAATTATTATTTTTTAAAATGGTTTAACCAGACATTACAGGAAGCAATTTGACATTGGCATTTGACGTAGGACTGTGATCAGATTCTGCAAACTGCTCATGTGTTGAAATTTTGAGTCTAAATCGTGTCACAGCATTTTAATGTGTTAAAGGGTTTGTTCAAGCTGACAAATGTACATGACCACAGGAGGTTATTTATCAGGAAAAACAACCAATGCTGATTCCAAAGTAGCATGGATTTACACTTACTGGTGCATATTTTTGTCCAGTGGAGCAAATACAGCGTGAAGAGTTTATAAATCATGACTAATGGCTAATAGATAACACTGTATATGTAAGTTAAAGCCCTTAAAAAGGTTTTAGATATTCATGCTGAGATATATCCTGCAGGTTCTGTTCAGTAGCAACTGGACTTTTTGGTTCTCAATACATTTCACTTTCCACCCAGAAGGAACTGATGAAGAATTTTGGATGGAAGGTGGAACCATGAGCTGGATGACTGAGAACCTTCTCAAACATGGAGAAACATCCTGCATTTTATCCCTTCGAATGGGTAATGATGTTATTGTAAATATTGACAATATACAGTAGTAAATCAAAGTGATTTTGTGAAGTGATCTCACTTTTAACTGCAAGGTTGCTTATGCAACCTAAATTGGATTGTTGGTTGTCAGCGACGAACTCGTCCGGGGCACCAACCTTCCCAGGGCCTGTCCTGGTAAGAGATATACACAAAGTATGTGAACAATGACGTCAATAATGATGCCGTCGCTTATATTTGTTTGTTTGTATCCAGTGTATAGCCACCAACATGCCCTGTGTTTTTATGTTGTTGCTGTCCTTCTATTCTATCTCCAGTTTCTCCACTCACCCCAACTGATCGAGGTAGATGGACGCCCACCCAGAACCTGGTTCTGCTGGAGGTTTTCTCCATTAAAAGAAGTTTTTTGTTTGGCATTTTTTATATTATTCCATATAGTTTTAGTATTGTTGTGTTCTGGAAGGTGTTAAGGTCATTAAGAAATTAAATATTATCTCAGTTACCTCATTATTAGAAATAATCCAAATACATCTGAATGAAATTATCCATATTTAACCGCACTTATTTGAAAGGAACTCAACATACACATGCTGTAAAACAAGAACAGGAAGTGTGGCTCTTTATGCTGCACATGCCTCAAACCAAACCCTTTGCCACTATCAACAAATACCAAAGAGTCGATACCATTAATGTAATTCACAGCCTTAAACTCCTTCCTTAAATTAGTACCCAAATAAAAAAAAACGGCCGCTGTCAACCCGCCAACAGCTTTACAGCTTGCCATAAAGCAGGAGGCCGGGGGATTCTGTGGTGTTGTTTAACCCCCACCAGTGCCCACAACCACTACCTGGAACACGACTTTTATAACAGCTAGCAAATTGAGAATAGTGATTTTCCTATAAAAGCCCTCAAGAACTGGGGAGCCAGAATCCAGAGAGTTTAATGAGAAGGTTTGATGACTATCCCTGTCAAAGAGACCGACTTCCCTGCCAAACACTGTTCTCTCTTTTTATTTGTGAGTGTGTTCGAGTAACTGATTAAACATCCCAGAACCTCTTGGACGCGCTGCCAGCAGTCCCCTCACTGCCTCCAAGTGCCACGGTCATAAAACCTGACTTGACAGTGGGTCTCGTAAAGCAGACATAATGCTGCCGTAAACATGTCACGACACCTGTCATAAACATTAATGACTGTTTATGAACGAGGATGTTAAATTGTAGGGCTCTGGCTTTTTTTTTTTTTCCTTTCTTTCTGGAAACCGTTCAGCAGGTTGCGGCTGGAGAAACACAAAGCTGGTTACGATCTCGACTTTGGCAGGCAACGCAAAACAACTCTGTGCTTAGCAGGAAGCAGTCCAGAAAAAAAAAATAGTCAAAGCAAAGTCATCAAGTTCAAAAATGAGCTGTTGTTGTCTGATTTATATTTCAATCTGTAATTAATAAGAAAGCTAATTCCCGCTAATCTACACCATCGCTTTTGTCACTAAATATTGAAATCTTACACTAAACCTGCCAAATATTTTATGATCACCATCATATTTTCTGCCCAGCTGTTTTGCTGGGTCAAACACCTTTGCATAACAAAGCGGCAGATAACATGTGTGCAGCTGATGGGAGCATGTAACTGCAAAATCAGAGGCTTAGCACTCAGCACGCCGCAGAGGAACAGATAGCTGCAATCCCATTTTCCCACCAGGCGGTCCAGCATGCCTGTCTTCGGTACTTAGAGATAAACATCGGCGTGCACTCTGTGTGACCTGGCACACACCTGCTGAGACAGGCTCTATCACACACACACATGCAGGTGCAAAAACAGCAAAGACTGTTTTATGCACTTTGTCAAAGTATGAATTATGGTGTATGCCGTGACAGTTTGCATTTAAGTGATGTCAGCAGATCCAATGAGGCTATGTGGAACAGATGTATGTGAGCTTTATATACTTTGTGTGCTGTGCTGTCAGACATCCCTAAGGGGACAGTCTAAGACAAATGTGTTGGTAATTTACAAGTGTGCTTAAATACCCATTATTCTTTCCTCTGCAAGCTCTCACAGGATCTGCAGCGCTCATTTATCATCAGCTACACAGAGGCAGACACACTCATAAATGCAGGAAGAAAGATGAGAAGCAGTGCCAGAGTTGTCGCTGCTGGGATTGCGTCAGTGCGGAAGTTTTAAAGGATTAATTCAATTCGATTCCCATGTTATTTTGCTAGTTTCAGGAATGATTGTCACCGGTTGTGATATTTGTGTTCTCACCGAACTGCTGTTGTGCAAAAGTTCTGAACTCAAAGAAGCAAGAAGAAAACTGTGCACGTGTTTAGGTCTCAGAGGCATCAGTGAAAACATTAAAACCACTGACGAGAGTAGCTTTGATTATCTCGTTACAGCTGCTCCTGTCAAGAGGTGAGATATGTGAGACAGCAAGTGAACAGTCAGTTCTTGAAGTTCATGTATTGGAAGCAGGAAAATGGCGTAAACATCTGGCTGACTCTAACAAGAGCTAAACTGATGGACCGAATTGACTCAATTGGTCATAACATCTCCAAAAAACATTGTTGGGATGTTCAATATGTAGTGGCCTGTTCTGTACCTAGCAAACGTGATCCAACGAAGGCAAACCAGCAAACCCAAAGACAATTTTATACAATTATACATTTAATCGCTCACTTGTTGAAAATAGAAGAAACAAGAAAGTTCCCAAGAAGTACTGTGCTAATGTGTTAGCATGTATTTATCGATTATGAATTAATCATTAGGAATCCAGTGTGAATCAAACGTAAAAGCCCAGCCCTGCTCACGTCAGTCCTACACATTTCTATGTGATTCTCTCTACTCTACAGCCAAGCAGACCCCCTTCATTGGATTCTTAGCTGTTGCAGAAACAAAGTGAAATGTACTGTACGATGACGTGACAATGTGGCAACACAAAACACTTTCTGGCACATCAATCAACCCTGCATGGAGGAATGACGATGTTTATAGCAAGGGTGCAGTAAATCACACAATGACGGTTTAATCCTGGAGAGAGTTTTACAGGAAGAGAGGGAAATCAATTTTCCTGCAAGCCTGAGCAAAGGTATGCTAATACAATACAGCCCAGGATACACACAGGAGCGAGGGGGGGTTGTTTTCTCTAGGGTCTCACACCTTTCATGCTGTTTAGAGAGATTACATTTCAAAAATGCCACAGACGAAGCAGACAGGATAATCAATCACGTGAGTACACAACACGAACTGCACTCGTCTACTGGCTGTGTCTCTCTGCAGGAGCCATAAATCAACGCTCTGTTGTCAGAGGGTCCAACATGAGCTGCAGAGGAATATAAAGCGGTGGTACAGTCGAACTCCACGCTCTGCTACACTCTCTCTTTGACTCTGTACGGGTGCAAGGCAAAGTGACAGAGGACAGATAATGCTGGGTGATCTACTGTGTGTGTCCCTGTAGCTGGCCACAGTGGCAGACAGAAACCTCATTAATGTAACACAGTGGAGTTGGCTCATAGGTGACCTCATTACTCTCCTCTCCGAACCCACAGATAACAAAGTCTTGCCTGCATTTACCCTCTGTAAGTGTGTGTACGTCTTCACAGTCATGAATCAGTTCTGCAAACCAACGTCACACTGTTTTGATAGCAGCTCTCTCCTGTTTAGCCCGGTAATTATAACGCCCGGTCTCGTATTGCTCCAGTAAATCCCTCATAAAATTCCAGTGAATGAGCATCATAGCTCCAGGAAAACAGGTAAACTGAGGGAAGATACTGCGAAAGAGCGCACAGATTATTATTTCTCTTGTTTTGAGGTTGTGTGTCCTGAAAACAACCTAAATGTCAGCGGGTTGAATCGCTCAAATACAAACTTTTAAACTCACTGCTAGTAGTATCTGGGATGCAGATTGTGTTGGTTTGTAGATGGTTTTGAGTCGTTTTCAAAGGTGGAGTAGTTCCAGTAAAAACTGCGGCAGCATTTACACCTGCACACTTATTTTATGTGCATTTTAGGGGGAAGATGGCAAACAAATAGCAAAGGTCCATAGCAAACAGGTGATTATTTACACCAGAGCAGCTTTCACACATGCACTGGAATCCTGACTTTCTTCAGACTTTACCGTTGATCCACCCAGACTTTTAAACTGACGTTATCCTGTGAGCCTACTAGTACAAAGTCAGTGTAATGTCAGTGCAACAGCAGCAGAAAATATAGGAAATATGTCCATGCCTGCTGTTGTTGTATCACACTTCTCCCACTCTGCTTTAATGAGTTGTAAACAGAGCACTGTTAATTTCTGTGGTATCACATTGTGCCTCCTGCACACTCTGCCCAGGGACTCCCCCTTGCCATAATGAAACGCACTATGTCCCAGAGTGAGAACACATTCTTACCTGGACTATTTCCTGCTGTGTGCTGCATGTGTGAACATACGAGTCTGCTCAATGCCCGGACCTGATAGTACATACAATTCACATCATGTATCTGTCTGCATGATGAATGGAATTCCAATGGTCGCTATCTTTTATCTCCATTTTGGTCTCCTCCACCTCTTTGGTAGCTATATGCTCCACTATGCACAGCCAGATTGACACTGGCTGTGTTTTAAAGCTGACCAGGTAAGTAGCTAACAGTAAATAGAGCAACTGAGGGGAGCTGCAGATTCAGGTGATAATTCTAATCCTTCATTTCATGTTGTTTCCTTCTTTCTGACTGTAGTCATTTTAAAATGAGACCAAAACCACCTAATTTCAGTGGATAAATTGTGGATTTACTTGTGAAAGTAAAGTAAATCAACATAACGTTATCATACTGACTTTAACTTACATTTTTAACTTACATTTAGACATGCAAATTGTTAAACAACAATAGGCCAAGGCATGAATTAACTATTGAACAATAGATAACAAGTCAAGATGTCAAATAGTCAAGATGTGTATATCAGCACTGAAGAAGGTTTGACTTGCTGTAACCAGTCCTGTTCATACTGGCTTTTACGAGATCCAAGAAATGCTACAATGATGTGGGCCAAAATCCACAGTCTTCCTTCTGTGCAAACATTATTAAAACGTTTATCTGAAGATAGTAAAAGGCTTCGACCTTCTAATTTAGTCACAATAGGACGATAACTTGCAGACTTTTGAAGACCAAATTCAATCTTTTTGTTTTGATCCTTTCACTGGATTGTCCAGTGAATCAAAGAGGGAATTTCATACTAAAAAGGCCTTAACTTTAACACTTGATCAGATTATATACAAACAAAATGGACTGTGGATTTTGGCCTCCATTACTTCCATTATAAGGTCACGTAAACAGTAGAGCACACACACTGGCGCAGATAATGCTCTATTACCTCCCCACACACACAATTAAAGCAAAATAAAGCAATCTTAAAGCTCTGGTTGACTTTGGAAATCATTTTAAAATGAATGGATCAAACTGTGATATGAAAATTACACTCAATACACGATACAAAATGAATTCATTCTATAGGTGCTCAGTTTCTAGTAATTGTGTATGGAAACCAGTGTGCATCATGTGATGAACTACTTGAATGATAATGTAGAGATGTTATCTGTAATTTTTAGATTTAGTTTGTTGTGTTATCTTGTATTTGTTTTGGTGTGGCTCTCTTCTGGTTGTGTTTTTTATTTCATTTTGAACAGAGGAGCTGTAGCAAACCAACTGTATCTGGGATTAATAAAGGTTTTTGAATCATGAGTCTTGAAACTGCATGAAAATGCAGAAAACAACCTCTGAAATGTCACCTTGTGCTGGTTTCCTTAAATATGTGGAGAGATCTTAGTCTCTCTGAAATTATGATTGACAGTTTGCATTATTAACCAGTTATTGGTTAATAGTGGCACATTTAACAAAGCTGTTGGCTGATTAACCTAATAATGTAACCTAATACATGCAACTCAAAAATGCTATCTGCACCACAGAGAGTGAGAATCTATTTTTGCCATTTGGGTGAACTGGTCCTTTAAGAAGTTAGAGTGAAACAGCCAAATGTTTTTTTTAATGTGAGACAGAGCTCTCTGGGTAAGTACATGTTTGTGCTGTCAGGGTTGTGATGTGGACAGCTGAGAGCTGTTGTAAGGGGATCTGCTGCTGATGATGGTGATGATAGTGCGGCTTATTGGCCTGTTACTCCGCTGTCTACTGTAATAGCAGCGCTGACAGATACAGACCACCCACTCTCCTCTGGCCAGAACACATTCATCATTCTCTGACTTTTTTTTCCACCCTGACATCTCAGCCTGGGGGAAGAAAAATATATACAGAACATGCAATCTGCACGTTCCACTTTTGAAGCGAAGGGATGTTATAGATTTGCAGGATGGCCAGAATAATAAAGTATCGTGATTTCAAGTATCTGGTTCATATTGAGGAGTCGACCGCAGTGCAGCAGGCCAGAGTCGTGGTATGAAATGTGGGCAAGAGAAAGAAGTTACCATCACGCTCACTCCTCTACTTTCTCTTTCCTGTGTCTTTCTGTCCAACTGAAATTTGACTGCTTTTTTCTCTTACCACATACATGGCAGCTTGGCAAGTCACGTCTCTAAGAAAAAATCTAATTCAAAAGGTGGAAACATATCTTTTATAATTTTTCAGAATCTCAACCAACTCCAGCAGTAAAAGTCTATAGCAGCAATAATAATAAGATAACAAGATTCAAGATTCAAGATTCAAGATTCAAAAAACTTTATTAATCCCAGAGGGAAATTGTTTTGCCTGTTACAGCTGCTCACTCATCAAGAAAGGAAAGAAAAGAACAGAAAAGAACCACTCCCAGAAAAGTCAATTACAACAAAATAACAACGAGAACACACAAATCAAAAATGTGCAGTACTGGACATTGATAGTGACAAACAATATAAATAATGTTATGATGCCATAACTTTAGATGTGTCAGTCCTCCACCCTTTGCAGTAGGTGGAGGAGTTGTACAGTCTAATGGCCACTGGGAGGAAGGATCTCCTGTGGCGCTCTGTGGAGCACTTGACATTGATCAGTCTCTGACTGAACGTGCTCCTCTGTCCAGTCAGAACACTGTGAAGTGGGTGGGAGGGATTGTCCAGAATCGAGAGGAGTTTGGACAACAT
>OMLM01009169.1:0-22349 GCA_900302695.1 Helostoma temminkii | reverse complement strand
CACCCCAATAAAATCATTGAATTCAGTGCAGAAAGGTCCATAAAGACATGGATGAGCCAGTCTGGTGTGGAACAACTGGACCGGCCTGCACAGAGTCCTGACCTCCAGCTTATTAAACACCTTTAGAATGAATCAGAGTGGAGACTGTGAACCGGGCCTTCTGGTCCAACATCGGTGTCTGACCTCACAGAAGCTTCTAGAGCTGCAAAGGGTGGAACCACTACATGATAAACCCTTCGGGTTAAGTTCATGTGAATGTAAAGGCAGACGTTCCAAAACTTTTGGTCATGCTACAGACTATAACTGCTAATTTAGCTGCATTTTTATTTTTAGGTGAGACCTGCAGAGGAAGTGAGTGACAGTGGAAACAAGAGGCCATTTTTTTATTATCTACATTCAGTGTGTGTTCGTCTCTGACATTTCCGACCTTCGATGTGCAGCGAAAGCAGCATTAGTCACTGCAACATGAACAAAACTCCTCAGAACCCCTGACTCAGCTGGTGGCACTGACCACCTACCAACTGATCCACCACAAAGACTAAGACTAACACAGTGATGATCCCTGTACTTTAACATTTACTGTTACTCCCGTGTTTGTCAGGAGATACTGGATCCAGATCCTTGGATCCAGTTGTTCTGAATCTGATCTGAATGGAAGAATAAGTGGGACATGAAGGGATCCTCTAGAGTGAAGATGTCTCACTCTGTTGGCTTTTCTGGAACTATCAGTACACATGAGGTTGCCCTTAAGGAAAAGACATATATTCAAGTATACTATTAGTAAACTTCATTTAAACTAGAAATGAACAAGTATACTTTCAGTATACTGTTTATGTACTTATCAGAGGTAAACCAAAAAGTGGCCAATTTAGTCCCAAGAACTATTAAAATAGTATACTTAAGTATACTTTCTATACTGTATACTTAAGTATACTTAATAAAATAAACTTTCAGTATACTAATCTAAGGATGTACTGAGTAAATCAACCCAAATATTATTTGTGTTTCACACTTTGTTTTGTTTTGTTTAGTGTTTGTATCTGAACATGTTTTATTTTCCAGTATTGTTGTGTATTTTTACTGCTAATGTGACCTGTTTCTCCCTTTATTGACTTTATAGACCCTACACACACACACACACACACACACACACTCCTCCCAGATCAATAAAGTCTTATCATGTAATCTCACAGATCCACAGTTAACCCAGTTAAACGTTTGAACCAGTGTTTGATTCATTCTTTCATCCTTCCATTCATTCATTCATTCATTCATGTAACTGCTGAACAGTTAAATGACAAATGCATCCACATAAAACCTTCACTGCTTCTTCTGACCTTCTACAGTTGTTTATTCTCTTCATGATATTTAGCTGAAATAGAAATTACATTTCTTATCATAGTTTTATTTACTGCATCAAGTACCTTAATACACAGTACTGAGTACTGAGTACTTCCTTTGTCACGTGCTGCAGCAGAACTTGATCTATTAGAATGAATTCTGTTCTATTCTGTTCTATTCTGTACTCACTGTGTTCGCAGCAGCGGAGTTAAAGTAAAACCACACCAGAAACCAGCAGAACTCCAGCAGCATCAGAAACTGACCCACGGAGGAGTTTTAGAGTCCACCCTGGAACCGGGTCTTCCTCAGTCCTCCTCAGTCCGTCTTTAAAACTCTCTCAGCTCCGACTCGGTCCTCCTCCTCCTCCTCCTCCTCCTGCTTCTTCTTCTTCTGCTGTTTCTCTATCAGCAGCGACCAGACGGCACGAGCCGCACCAAGAAGCCCCGCCCACCGTCAACCTGTCAATCAAACACCTGAGGGCGGGGGTCGGAGGTGGGGTGTTACATAAAGTCAATACTGAACTCGTGTAAAAGTATGTGTTAGATACTCCGAGTAAAAGTATTTATGCTGCTGTGTACTACATTATGATATAATATCTGAATATTAGTCAAAATTACTACCTGGAAAAATACAACATATTTTATCTTGACTGTGTTTAATACAGTGCAGAGAAGTACAAGTGTAACTTCAGTACTTGACTAAAAGTACACACCTCCAGTACTTCCAGTACTTTGCACTGCTCTCAATCACCAGGGAAAGTTATTAAGTTATTAAGTTATTAAAATCAGCTGAAACATGAATTATCAATATATGACTTACTATCACTTTTACTGTTTTAAATTAATTTAAAATGGAAAAAGTTGTAACATTTGTCCGTCAGTCTACAAACTCTGCCCCGTCATGACAAAATATAAGTTTAAATCATCTCTGTGAATTCATATAATTAATATCTCACAGTAAAATGTGTCCAGCAGAGTTCACTGTCCTCACACTGCTTCTGGTTTGATTTTTAATAAAACATTTTCACAAATAGTTTAACATGATAATCAATAATAATGAATAATTCAATAACAAATATATTTATTACTCAGCAAACTAACATGTTTAAGTCAGTTTTGTATTCAGGCTTCGCTGAACCCTAACGACAGGTTATTTATTTCTCATTTATTTATTTATCTGGGTGACACAGATCGGTCTGCTCCTCCTGCTCCAGTCTGAGCTGCTGCTGCCGAGCGTCAACACGTGAGTAGATCATCTCTTTATCATCTTTTATGAGTCGTTTTCTGAGGAAACCACAGAGAAATGAAGACATTTGTTATTAGTATTATTATTAAAAGGTTTGTGGAGTTTAACTGATTCATTTTGAATTTGTCTGAAGCTGTTGAAGAACCAACAGATACAGAAATATATAGAAAAAATTAAATAGAAACAGGTACAGCTGCTGTGTTGTGTTTGTATCAGCACATAAAAATGTAAAATATTACTGTTGCTAAGAGTCCTTCTAGTGAAGGCAGTAATACTCAATATACTAAATATACTAATATTTTTTATGGTTTCTAACCTCCGTGTTCATGTTTTCATGAAAATACAGTTTGTCCTTGTTCAGTATCAGACAGTATTAATAATGATATAACACAGAACAATGATACTATGTAATATTAATGAATAATAATATTACCCATATACAGTAAGAAGTAATACTTTCACTTAAACAGTATTGTATAGTTTAATAAAGTATAATCATATTTAATTAGTGTATAGGTGTATATATTTTATTATTTTATGAAGATATTGACTGTATTTATTAATCAAACTGTCAGTTTGAGTTTACTGGAGAATTGTGTCAGTTTATTTAGAAATAAATAAATAAAGGACCGTTTTTCTTCCTCCACCTGTTCATAAAACAGTCAAATCTTTAATCTGAGCTTTAATCCTCATTAATCCTTCCTCCGACCCCTTTGTTCCCTCGTCTTCAGCCTCCATCTCACTCTGTTCTTATATAATCTCTTCTTTATCTCTTCGCTTTCCCTGCCGTTTCTTTAGTTCATGCGATCGGTTCCTCGAACAGAACGTTCGACCTCTGACCTTCCGCAAAACTGCTGCAGATCTTTGACCTAAATTCACAGACATGTTTCCTTAAACGACTGAGGCTACGCACGATGTTGAAGCAGAAAACCTGTGTTTGGACTTTCATCATAGTTTCCTTTAACTTTGTGAATCCTTTAGACCTTTCGCCAAAGGGACAAAATTTATTTGAATATTTATTGTATAAAATTACCAACTGTAAAGGCGGACAGGTTATGTAAAATTCACTTTTGAGTCATTTTTATACATTTAAATGGCTCTTAGGTGTTGTTACTACACAAAGTGACTTATCAGTGGACCCTCTGCATTTTTCAAAATTTCCTATTTGATAGAATCCAGCTCCAGAATAGTTGAATGTGGATTTACCATCTTGCCACTGTTTATCAGCTGGAGCATCATAGCCATTGAATGTATGGATGAACACAGAAGACTTTTCATTATCCTCTCAGGACCTGAAGAAACAGGATTTATTTGGTTTTTACTGGGTGGTTGGCAGCTTTACTATCTCAGAGTGGATCTGTACTGTACTGCTGGATACTGATTCTACTTTAAAGTTTGAAGTGTCACCAGTTTAAAGTACTTTGTCTTGTACTTCACTGGGACCCTAGTTTCACAGCAGAACTATCTAGGGTTGATTAGAGGAAGTATCAAACAAGTGTGGGTCAACACTACATCCTTTAAATACTAAAATGATTTAAATATTTGTATAATAAAAGTATGTGAGTCCTTCAGTAACTGCTGTGACTTTATGCAGCAACAACTTCAACTTAACATTTCCAGTAACCTCTTATGAATTTCTACTTCCTTCACTAATTTCTGTCGTATTGTGTTCAGAACATTCACTCGGCCATTTAACATCACATTCCTCTGCTTTAACCATTCACTGGTAGACCAATCCTTGTCCTACTGCAGAGTCCACTCTATGTTGAGCTTCACTTCACAAATGATGAGACACATTCCTGTAGAGTTTGTTTGTTTGCTCCCTCCGACTCTCCTATATGCTGACGAACTTCTGACCCCACATGGCGTTACACAAAGTGAGAGTCCTTCTACAATAATAAGCTTTATTTATAGAGCACCTTCTAAACTTGTGTTACAAAGTGCTTAACAAGATTTTAGAACAGCAATTACAACAGAAGAACAACAACTAGAAGAACCATAAAATAACAACAAAAAAATAAACACAGCAAATGTCAAATAAATAAAGCCCTCAGGGAAAAGAAGGACTCTCAGATAGAAATATGCTTTAAGAAGGGATTTAAAAGAGGTTACTGAGTCTGCTGATCTGATCCTCAGACAGGTTGTTCCAAAGCTTTGGGGCTCTGACCGTAAAAACTCTGTCACCTCTAGTTTTTAGTCGATCCTCAGGAACAAACAGAAGAACCTCTGTCTGAGGCTGTCAGGCTACAGGTAACAGTTCAGATAGGTAGGTTGAGGAGAGACCATGTATGGTTTTTAAACTAAAGCAATAAAATCCATCCATCCATTTTCTGAACCATTACATCCCTGTAGCGGTCGCAGGTGGCTGGAGCCCATCCCAGCTGTCATCCGGGCAGGCCGGGGTACACCCATCCAATGCAAAGAGGCTAGGACAGGTGTGATAAGATCACGTCTCCTTACTTTAAGAGTCTCTATAAACAGTCACACTGGTACAAACTGCTTAGAGCACTGAAAACACAGAGTATGGATGTAGTTTTGAACCTCACTGGTTTATTTAGACACATCCTCTAGTCAACCCTAGACAGTTCTGCTGTGACTAGAATAAACTTCTCCTGTCTCCACAAACCTATCACTCCATCACTCAGGTGCGCACACACACACACACACACACACACACACACACTCCCAGAGGTCCCAGATAACCCCGTAAAGAGCAATACAAAATACTTTAAAATCTGTAACACATTAAGATAGTAAAGTGACATCGCTGTCTGTCTGTCCAGAGGACCAGTCCACAAAAACCTAATAAATCTACTGTTTCGTCAGATCCTGAGAGGACAGGTGTTCATCTCAGGTGTTCATCTCAGGTGTTCATCTCAGGTGTTCATCTCAGGTGTTCATCTGTGCTCATCCATCCATCCATCTATCCACAGTTCTTTCCAGAGCACTCGGAAGAGGCTGTGGTGGATGTTGATTGGCTATGACGCTCCACCTGATATTGAATAACAAAGTGGAAAATCCAGACTGGACTGTTCTGGGGCTGGAAAATTAAAAAAAAGCTGGGGTCCACTGCTAACCCAATATGTGTATGTCCAATAACAACCGACAGAAATAGACCTGTGCAAAAATTACTAAAAAGTGGATTTTGCATAATCCGCTCCCTTTAAATCATCAGAGGACAGGGAGACATTTAGTTGTTTGACATCGTCATATGAATAATTTGATGTACGATGATTACTGACTATTCTGCCATGTTGAAGCATTTATAGATCAATGTGGACCTAAGATTGACCCTTGTGGGACGCCTGAGGAGAACAGCTGATAGACATATAAAAACTACGATCCTATAAGAAGGACATGAACCAGTTTAGAGCTGAGCCTGATTGTGTATTAATCAAAATGTTGCGATCAACATGTCAAATGCAGCAGTTATACTAAGGTAGTACTAAGGTGGGGAGTCTTTTTGAATCACTATTAATTCTTAAGTAATTATTTTCTCAGTTTCAGTTTCAGTGCTATGATTGTTTCTAAACCTGACTGGTACAAATCAGCGCTCTATTCTGTGATAATTGTTCAGTAAGTGAAGACCACTTTTGGTTTCATCCGTCCTTAGAACCTTCCTCCAGCAGCTTCTGGTTACTCCACACATCCCTGAACAAACTGCAGACGTCAGTAATGTTTTTGGAGAGAAGTGGTTCCTCCTGCAGCTCTGCCCTGAACACCACTGTTGTTCACTGATCTCCTGATGGTGACTCATGAACACTGAGTGAACTGCAGCTCCATTGGTTAGTGGAGACACAACGATGAGATGAAGCAGAAACAAGCTCAGCATTACAGACAGAGGATTGAACAGTGTGTTAATGTCACAGTGACGTCTCTGTGTGAACTCTTCCATCCAACAGGAGGAGCTTAGATGATGTCCCACACTGTGATCCTGCTGCAGCCCTCTTCCTCTGTGGTGGACAGGATGACCCTTTTTCTTCTTCTTCTGATTCTACCCTTTCCCAGCCCGGTAACGACATCATCACTGTTAACTGTGGCCCAACGCGGTGACAGAGTCTCC
Organism: Helostoma temminkii; assembly: GCA_900302695.1. Classification (NCBI taxonomy): domain Eukaryota; kingdom Metazoa; phylum Chordata; class Actinopteri; order Anabantiformes; family Helostomatidae; genus Helostoma; species Helostoma temminkii. Next base: position 15,700 of record OMLM01009169.1, on the reverse strand, counting down.
GCCAAGAAAGTTTGTCATCACCTAGAGACACTGGAAGGAGGAGTGACGGTCCGCTGCAGTGGACAGAGACTGACACAGGTCTGGTTTGGGTTTTCATGGTCTTATGGGGACATGAGTGAACACACACTAGATTCTCTTTCTAAAGTTAGTATGTAAAGTCATAATGCAATTTTTAAATATGTAGCTGTGTTAAATGCAGTACAATACTAATGATTCTAATAATTAGTAAGCTATTTATCCCCTTTCCCTTTGTTCTTTCTTCCAATCCAGTCATAAATGTTTCCAGGACTGAAAGTGATGTTCACCTACCGAACTATCTGACTGCTCAACCTGAAGTTAGAGTTACGTAGCTTTAGCTTGCTAGCTAACAAATGTTAGCTTGGGTGATGAGTTTTACTGATGTTGTATCAGAGCCAGAATTCATACAGTTGGTATATGATCGGTGCTGTTAGCTTGTTTTGCTAATGTGTGTTAATATTTATGATGACAGACTCAGATTTGTCCATTAAGATGTTAGTTGCAGGAGAAATGCAGAGAACCTGATAATTCATTCTAAGCTGCTCAGGTGTGCTCGTGTCCTCAGGTACCTGCTGGCCTCTCTAACCTTACCATTCGTCTGCACCTGGATAAAAACCTGTTGAGCTACCTGCCTGCCGACTCTTTCTCAAATCTGTTTCTGCTCACCGAGCTCGACCTGTCGCACAACCAGGTACTGACCCAGCACCTCTTCAGATGACGAGGTGCATAAAATGTGAATAAAAACTGAAATGTTAGCGTTTTACATAATCTCTTATAATCTCAGCTCTCCTTCCTGGAAGCCGGATGTTTCCGTGGTTTGGCGGCTTCTCTTCATTTCCTGGACCTCTCCTCCAATCGTCTGTCTACGTTGGATCCAGCGGCGCTCAGTGACCTGGGAGCTCTCACCAACCTGACGCACAACCCGTGGCACTGTGACTGCAACATGCAGGTGAGTTCAGTGTGTACAGGTGTGTCTGTATATAAAACAGAGGAAGTGATTCTCTACAGAAATGATTTTTGTATTCACGTTCAGCTGTCGCTGCCTCTGCTGGATCTGGACCCGGAGTCTCTGGCTCAGGTCGTCTGTCAAAGCTCTGACATCCCAAACCTTGGTATGTTTATGTTCATCAACCAATGACGTGACGTGACAATATTATACATATTTATCACATACAGTATAATTACATTTCTTACATTACACTATATTACATTATGTAATTATTATGTTACATTATGTCCGTTAAATATTGTCTATCTAATGTTACTGCCATGTTACATTATGAGCATAATAATTACAACTCTGTGCATTATGTTACATGATATGATTTTATCTAATGTTATATATGATAATATATAATGCTAATAAATAAATAAATCGCTTCAGTGTGACTTTTTTGTGTTGTGTCTGTTCCAGGAACTGTTGGGATCCCAGTGGTCTTACTGGTGGAGGACTGGGATCTGTGTCTGTCTGTGAGGAGAAGCATTGACATAGTGATGCTGATCACCATGTTCCTCTGGTTCTTCATGCTCTTCTCCTACCTCTTCTACTACATCCACCAGAACCAGGAGCACGCCCGCCGCCACATGGAATACCTCAAGTCCCTGCAGAACCGCCAGGTGTAGAGGACAGACGGCTCCTGGAGGAGGTCCGTTACATTTATACTGGGAGGACTGGTGTCAGAAGCTGGACCACATGAAGGAGGTTATGTCCTGGAAACCTCTGGTTCACAGTGTCCGCTGAGATCTCCCTGATCTTCTGAAGGACCACTAAACCTGGTCTTAAAGGATTCCTCTGGGGGCTGTGGCTCTTAGAACGACATGATACACTACAGTTCCCTCAGGGAACTGGGAGCTTCCCAAGGATTTCTGGAACCATTGAAAAGACCTCTAGAGCTTACTCAAGGACTTCTGGAATCAGTTTGAGGCCCATAGAGACAGCTGGACTCACAGATCCTCCTAGGCGAATTCAATTTGAACTGATTCAAGGACACACTGACACATTTTTCATTGACTACTGGAACCTCTAGAACATTTTCCAAACTATCTCAAAGACCTCTAGATCTTCCGCCTGGACTTCTGGAGCTTTTCCAAGGCCCACAGATCATCCATAGAGCTTTCTGGAACTTTCCCAAAGACAATTAAGGTGTTCCAGGATAACTTCAGGACTCCTTGATCTTCCTCAAGGACTCCTGACAGGGATCATTAAACCACCACAGTTAGTTCTCGATTACGTAATGTAAGCTGTTACCATGGTAACCGCCTCTCAGCATCATCAGCAAGCTGCTTCTCCTTGTGTCGTCCATGTTTCTACTCCTGAATCTGCTCCCAGATTTTCATCAGGTTGTTTCAGCTGTGCCAATAATAAAGTGTTACAGACTGAGACTCTCCACGCTGAGACCAGGACTTTCTGTCGCCTCATTAATGAACTCAGCTCTTTCCAACAGACCGAGCTTCTGTTTGTGCAAAACAAAATAACAGTGGTGAAACTAAGAATGCATTTCAAAACGTTAGAGGGACTGAAGTTTTGGAACAATATACGATATAATAAATACATTTGTTTTCTGCTGACTGAAAACATCTGTGTTTAAGACAAACACATGGAGACACGTTTCAGATTTGATTCAATTTGCACCTCGATACTTTCAACAACACACAACGTAGAACCTTCTGTGTCAGATCACACACATTTTAAGTAAGTAGAAGTGTTGCAGCATGTGAATGACAGGTGTTAAACTAACTGTACATAAGGATAAATCAGCATGAAAACCATGAGCTGAAATGTGTTTGTTGATTAAATCTGTGTCTGTAATAATCAGTTGTGGTCTAACATCTCACATCTTAATGTTTGATCACTAATAATGTGAATGAAGTGTTGTTGGTGTCTCTGTGAACATGTCCTTTTTTAAAATAAATCCATATCACTAACGTTCACTAACGTTCAAATATTTTAACTTTCTTTTTTTCTTACTGTTTGAAATAAACATCCTCACCTATGTGAAATAACCTGGGATGTGTTTGTATTGTTGCTGCCTCAGGATTCATGAGATGATTCTGCTGCTGATTCTCTGTCAGCAGCTGATAAACAAAGACGAGGAGGAAGATGATGAGACGGAAGGAAGAAGAGGAGGAGGAGGAGATGGAGAAGAGGAACGGATGAAACTACAAAATGAAATGTTCCTCTGTGAATCATTTGGTTTCACTGTGATGAAATCTGCAGCAAAGCTGGAAATATCCTGATGCTTAGTCCAAACATACACCTGTGATGACAGAGGTCAGGTGAATGGCTGTGGAGAGTCTACGTCAGGGGTAGGCAACCCTGGTCCTAGAGAGCCGCAGCCCTGCCTGTTTTCCACATCTCCCTCCCTCTCTGATTACCTGGATCAGGTGTGTTTAGCCAACCAGAAGCTTAAGTGCAGGGATAGTTGGAAAACAAGAAGGACTGCGGCTCTTTAGGACCAGGGTTCCCTACACCTGGTCTACGTCCTCCTGCTGCCTCATAGCAGAGTGTGTTTGCATCAAACAGGTTTAAGCTGATTTCACAATATAAGAAATCTTATTTGCAAAATTCTAGGCTGCTGCTTTTAGGGTGTCTGCAGAACATCGACATATAACATGGTTTTAGCAGTATATATATGTGTGTGTGTGTGTAGTAAAAATCTAATTTAATAAAATAAACATCTGCGAAATATTATTAGTTGCCCTTTTTCTGGTTTTCTTTGATTAAAACAATTCAAAATTTACATTATTCTTTTTAACAGTTTGTTGCAGCTTGTGGAGATCATCGAGTTCAAACTGATCCGTTGTCGATTATTTGAGTCTAATCGCTATTTCTTAGATCGGCTCATACTGCCTACAGTATCCCACAATCCTCTGCGCTTCAAAATAGTTGCCAGTCATTGTGCGAACAAACTGAAGTGAGTGGCCGTGACTCGGCAGATAAACCCGGCTTATATTAACTATCTAAAGGGACGGAGGTGATTATTTGCCTTCTCCGTTTGCTGCTTGACGTCCACACATCATGAAGGAGACAGCGGCCAAGCGGCGGGACAAAGCGGGAGGCAGGGACTCTAAAGCCGAGAAGGCGAAGGAGTCGGGCCCGCAGCCGCAGGATGTGGAGATGCCGGAGGAGGAGGCGGCTACCGCGGTTAAACAGCCCAAAGAGCTGGACAGCCTCACCCTGGACGGTAAGACGGAGGTTACATTAAAAGGATAAAAGTATTGTGAGAGTCCGGGACAGGGTGCGGGTTAGTATCGGCCCGGTTCAGAGACGAAAACATTAGCAGTTAGCCTGCTAGCATAGCGGCTAACTAGCGCTGAGTGCTGTGATGAAGCGTTAATTAAAACACTGACCCAAAGATTAACAAAACACTGGAGTTGGTTTAAAACAGAACGAAGCCAAGTGGAAGTGTTTTCAATCCGTTTCCTGGTCACAGACCACATGAGACCAGAATCGGATCAAAAACCACTTCATGTTGTCAAACCTAACAGGTCACAGAAGAGGTGAAGCACCAGGTTCTAATGAGCCAGTGAAGTTTGACGGGTCCAAACATGAAGCATCTTTCGGATCCACTGAGTGTTTTCTAACCAGCTCAGTTAACCTGATTTAACCTGTGGGTCTACAGGTGTCAGTCCAGGTGTGGTCAGCCATCATTCTAGAAATCAACAGAACTCTTAGACTAGGTCTACATGGACCCTGCTGTGGTTTGATTGGTCCAGATCATCATGGACCCTCCACACACTTTATAAAACCTAGTTCCAGAATTTAGAAGCATATTAAGTGTGTGTTTTTCTGAATGTTCACTCACTCTCACATGGGAAACTGTTTCTAAACTGTATTTTTTTAAGTGAACTTCAGTGTGAGTTCTGAAGACCTGCTGATAGTCTGTCCCCATCTTCTCCTCAGACATTAAGGAGCATGTGAAGCAGATAGAGAAGGCGGTGTCGGGGAAGGAGCCTCGGTTTGTCCTCCGTGCTCTGCGAGCGTTGCCGTCCACCAGCCGCCGCCTCAACACCAACGTGCTGCATAAAGCCATCTGCGGCTTCTTCACCAACAACGCCAACACCAGAGACTTCCTGCTGGGCTTCCTGGAGGAGGTGAGGAGCTGGAACTGACTGATTCAGTCTGTGACAAACACACAGAGGTTTGGTTCACAGACTGATTAAATGATGAATGATTTCAGTTTCCCCTCTGAACACAGACTTTCTGTAGAATTATGTTTCTTTAAGCTCTGGACTGTTAAATCAGCACTGACGCCTGCCATCTGTCTTTCAGCCGATGGAAATGGCAGAGGGAGACGTCCAGTTTCGTCCGAGGACAGGTAAAGCAGCGTCAGCTCCTCTGCTGCCAGAGGTGGAGGCTTACCTGCAGCTGCTGCTGGTGGTTCACCTGACCAACAACAAGAGATACACCGAGGTCTGACTCCACACCTGCCTGCCTGCCTGCGTGTCTGTGTGTTTTCATGGTCTTTAGTAACCAGGTTACAGAAGGTTTCTCCACTAAGCTGATTTCTTAACTGTCATGTAAAACCTGGTTTCTGTGATCAGGGTAGGGGATCAGAGAAACCTGATTTCTTCAGGTAGATTTTTTTCCAGAGAACATGGATTACTGCACTGTGTATACGTGTAACCAGGTTTGTGATCGTCTCTTTTTATAAGCGCTCCTGTGCAGGACAGAGGCTGCAGACCCGTTAACCTGCTGAGTAAACCAGTGTGATGGTGCCTCCATAACTCCTCTTGTCATTGGTTTATTTTTCTGTGAACAACTCACCTCAGATTACTTCACATATGTACAATATGCGATTTGAAAGCATACATAGAAGTATTTTATAGCATTTATAGCTTTGGATAAATGCAGGTGTCTGTATTCTGTGAGTTAATTCATGGGTCAGTGAAAGTGTTGTCCTTCAGGGTCTGTGGCAGGTGAGTCACAGTCTGTGAATCAGGGATTCTGTGTCTACTAGTCCACCAGGGAGAACCGACAGTTTTGCTTTTATTGTGTTTAAGCACCTGCTGGAATTCAGGATTCCTCAGGCTCAGTGACTGTGGAAACGTTCACCTGTTGATTTAATAATTTTTTTTTCTCCAGGCTCAGAAAGTGTCAGACGACCTGCTGCAGAAAATCGGCTCTAAGAACCGCAGAGCTCTGGACCTGGTAGCTGCCAAGTGTTATTATTACCACGCCAGAGTGTACGAGTTCCTGAACCAGTTTGACACCATACGCAGGTACACACTGAAACACACACACACACACACACACACGCGCTCTGTGTTTACTGCTGGAGCTAGATATTAATAACCCCAGGTAAAGAGGAGGAGCTGAAGGTGAGGACAGGTAACATGGTTTACCTGGTGATTGATTAAAAGGACCATGAAGCTGAACTGTTTTACGCAGAGGGAAGCAGAACTGAAATTCAACCAAGAATTTAAGGACAATTTTTCTGGATATTACGTCCTGGCAATATATAATATATCAAATATATCATACAGACTTACAGCAGGAGAAACACCAGGGTTTTTCTCCTGCTTCCCTACCTTGTATGTGAAACAAAACTGAACACCAAAAAATTATGAGGGTCAGTTAATACATTTTTAGCAAAAACACAGCCACAAATATTTGATCCACGACTTAACTGGAGGCGCTAGCATTAGCTAGAGACACACCACCAGCTGCACCACCCTGTCTCTAGGTAGCAGTTAATAACCAATGTTTATAAAATAATTTTTTTGCCAATGTCACACACCCCTACCTGGTATAAGGTGTTACTGGGGCTAGTGGGCGGTTATGCTTCTATCCTTCCCAACCAGTAGCTGTCTATTATGGTTTGTCTTTAACATGTGGCTCAGTTTAAACAGTTGTATTCTCTACTGTGTCTGTATCTCACACTAAGCAGTGTCGTCTCTCATCTTGATGGTGGCTACTTTGAAATAGTGCAGGATACTGTGACACCAGCCAACACGTGTCTCTACCTGCCACAGTCGCTTTACAACATGTGACAGAGAAAGAAACATAGCTGCATCTAGTGATGCACTTCTCCTAATATCTACGTTATTTCTAACGGTAAAACATGGACGACTCTGCAGAGAGCGCTCTACATGCTGCCGGTACTAGCAAACACAGAAAACAAAAAGAAGAAAACAACAGATTATATATTTCTTGCACATTTTTGAGGTCTAACTTTTTAATACAGTGTGTCAAAAAGAGAAAAAGAACTATATTGTCACACAGGTGAGACTGCGCTGTATAAAATGAGACCAAACAGTTTTTAAGGTGAAATATTGGCCACAATAGGCTCCAGCACACCCGTGACCCCTGCGGGGACTAAGCGGTATAGAGGATGGATGAATGAATGAATGAATGAATATAGGCCACATGTACCCAGGACCCCAGAGGTTAAGGGACCTGACACCGGACAAGTCCAGTGTACTTTGGTTTAGCCCGTCTGTGTCAGGCTGCAGGTGGACGCTGTGAGGTTGTGTAGTTTAGCCCCATGCACAGAAAATGTCGTCACTGTAAATAAAACAGAGCTTTTACGGATCGCCCTGCTGACCTGGAATTTTTCTCTAGTTTCCTCCACACTCGTCTCCGTACGGCGACTCTTCGTCATGACGCCGACGGTCAGGCCGTTCTACTCAACCTGCTGCTGAGGAACTACCTGCACTTCAACCTTTACGACCAGGCCGAGAAGCTGGTGTCCAAATCAGTGTTTCCTGAACTGGCCAACAACAACGAGTGGGCCAGGTACCTGTACTACACAGGTGAGCTGCTGGCAAGGGTCTTTTTTTTTATCTGAGGTGGCTTTAAATTATTTAACATAATTAGCTTTAATAATTTCTTCAGTTTTTGTTTGAATGCAGCTGTTTTTAGTTGATTTACATTTACAAACTGACATTAAAAGTTCCTGTTGCATACCTGTGTGTTTACCTGTGCGATGTCAGGTCGTATTAAGGCGATCCAGCTGGAGTACTCGGAGGCTCGCAGGACTCTGACCAACGCTCTGAGGAAAGCTCCACAACACACGGCCGTGGGCTTCAAGCAGACGGTGTGTGAGACGCTGTAGGAGGAAGGTTTGACATCAGCTCTGTTAACGTCAGCAGAAACATTAAACGTGTTTGGTTTCAGGTCCACAAGCTGCTGATCGTGGTGGAGCTGTTGTTGGGAGAGATTCCTGACAGACTTCAGTTCAGACAGCCGTCACTCAAAAGGTCACTGATGCCGTACTTCCTGCTGACACAGGGTCAGTATTTACACACAAACGTTCTCCTGTGGACCCTGACTGTACCTCTGACAGGGTCTAACCTAAACCCTGAAATATTTATTCTTCTTTTAAGATTATTTTACGCAATACACTGATTTCAAATATTTAATTATTATTTTTATTATTAATCATTTGTTCTTCCCGCAGCGGTCAGAACTGGTAACCTGGCCAAGTTTAACCAGGCGTTGGAGCAGTTTGGGGAGAAGTTTCAGACAGACGGGACGTACACGCTCATCATCCGCCTGAGACACAACGTCATTAAAACTGGTGAGAGCACGTGGAGGTCGGTTCAGTTTGTGTCACATGGTTCAAACTGAATAATTAATTACGTTTAAACCGTGTGTGTGTTCAGGTGTGCGTATGATCAGCCTGTCGTACTCCCGTATCTCTCTGGCCGACATCGCTCTGAAGCTGCAGCTCGACAGTCCAGAGGATGCAGAGTTCATCGTTGCCAAGGTAACCAGAAATCTTTAATACGATTTTACTATTTAAAAAAAAATGAGATCAAGCCTGAACTCATCAAAGCAGAAACTGAAGTTTGGGACACAAACACTTCTGAGCTGAGTGTGAGGGATTCAGTTGGATCTGTTCAGTTCTAGTTCTGATGCTTGATCCAGTTCTGAAGGTCTGCAGGGGAACACACAGCGGACGTGATATTTAGAGACACTGATGTTCACTCTGTATGTTTACAAGTTTAAATGGACTTCAGTATTTTTTATTTAAGCTTTATTAACCAGGATAAAAAACTCATGGAGGACCTGACCAAGAGGCAGCAGCAGAGTAGTCACCAGGTTACTGTCAGCTTTCTCCACTAGACTGATTAAACTATCGTGAAAACGGGAAACCTGGTTTCTGTAATCAGGGTATCAGATCAGAGAGACCTGATTTCCCAGAGAACGCCGATTACTGTGGCATGTAGAAGCATAACCAGGTTTCTGTTTGGCTTTTCATGAGAGTGCATGTGCAGAACACAGACACTCACGCCTCTGCTATGTGTGTGATGGTGCCTTGTATTAAATCAAGTCCATCTAGGAATCAGCTAAACACAAAGTGTCCTCTACACGTCTAAATAAGTCACTTTTCCCCCGGTATTTCTTTAATTCATCAGTTAGCGCTGTGATGTGTAGCACTGCTCTGTCAGATCCCAACACCAGCACATCAATGAACACTGTACACTTAAAATCTGTGAACCATGGAGTAATCAGATTACAGATTACTGCTGCATGTTTCAGTTTGGCAGGATTAATAAGTTCACCTCCAGTTGTTCAGTGTGTAACAGTTTAAGTGCAGCTCATCCCGTCTGTTAGGATTCATCCGGTCATCAGGTGCTTCAGATCAGCCCAAGTTCTTATTTAAGTCTTTAAAGGTCAACAGGTTCACATTCTAGTGAAGCGTATTTAAGAACATGGATCTGCATGGATCCTTGTGATTTCTCTGTCCAGCAGAATTCTGGGAGGTTTTGCTCAGCGTCTGTTTGCACAGAGACTTTTATAGATAAAGGCTGAGATGTTTCCAGCAGCAGACAAACATCCACTCTCTTGATGATCTCGATGCAGACAGTGTCCAGACAAATGTAACAGCAGGAGTCTGACCAGTAGATGGCACCATGTGTCTTGGAAACGCTGAACCAGATCCAGCCTCATGTCTGTTCTGTCAGCAGCTGTCATTATGAACACACAGAAAAATGTTTTACCTTTTTAAGATATTAAATGTTTACTGAAGGAATTTGAAACTTCAGCAGTCGGAGTAAAAATTAATAGTTTGAAGATGCAGATGTGAGGAAATAAGATTTCAGCCAGAAGTTTTCATCGTTTTACTGAAGCAAGTCTCAAACAGACTCTTTGTGAGCACGAAAACCTGCCACAAGCTGAGCTGCAGGTTCGTATCCAGAAGGAAGGAGCCTGAGCTAAAGCTGTGAATCTCTGCTGAGCAGCAGGTTTCTTCACTGGAGGCTGAAGCTGAAGCAGCTCGTCCTGAAATGTGCTGGATACTTGTTCCAGCTTTTCATTAGAGACTAAATCTGGTCTCAGTTCTAGTGACAGTTTATAGATGCTCACTCTCCAGATTCTGCTCTCACTCATGAATTTTCTACCTCAGGTGACAGTTTACTGTTTCTTAAACTCGACAGTTTTCACACACAGTTTGTAGCACGAAGCTGAAATCAGGTGTCAGTGTAGCAGCAGAGTGTTGTTAAAGGCAGCGCCCACATATCCTTATCTGGTTTGCTGCTTTGGCATCGGTTGATTTTGGTTTGAACCCAAGAGCACAAACATCGAGCAGCAGCAGGATTTACCCAACCAGCTGCAGCTCAGAGGATCACAAGCCTCAGGACAACAATCCAGTTTCTCAGGGTTAAAGACAAAGCTGCTTTATTAAATGTATTGGTAACAAAATATCTGTGTGTGAGACAACATGAACACCACCTGAAGAATATAGAGAGGACTGGAGCTGCAGTACTAACCGTGGGTAAAGCCGTGAGGTCTTTACACACTGGGTGTGAACTACACTGATCCAGGCTGAGCTGAGCAGCTGCAGGCAGATGTGTCAGTCACCACAGTTCAGAAAGTGACAGATGATGATGTGAGGAGCTTATGACCCACTTTAGTTCAGATCAATATTTGTTGTTGTTGCAGTCAGGAGGTGAAAATGCAGCACAGGCTGCACCGAGCTCAAGGCCGTGATAAGATCTGTGTAAACCTGCGTTTACAGTCGTTTCCCACAACCCAGTAGAAAATGTTCTGAGGTCCAGTTCCAGTCGTCAGGAGGGGACATATTTATTATTAGATTAGATTAGATGAACCTTTATTCATCCCACAGTGGGGAAATGTTCAGCAGCATATATAAATAGAAAGTTAACAATACAGTCAAGCAGGAGGTGAAAACATCGAGCACAAAGCAAATAAGACTCAGTGTGAAGCAAACTCTCAGCTCCTTAACGGGAACGGAGCACAATCAGAACACCTGATCTGAGATCTGTGTGTGTGTGGTTCAGGCGATCCGTGACGGAGTGATCGAGGCAAGCATCAACCACGAGAAAGGCTTCGTCCAATCAAAAGAGACCATGGACATCTATGGGACGAGAGAGCCTCAGCTGGCGTTTCACCAGAGAATCTCCTTCTGCTTGGACATACACAACATGTCTGTGAAGGTAAAACACACGCTCACCTGTCGTTTCACCTGTTCACAGTGGAGTTATAACAGCACGTCCTCGTGCTGCTGCGAGTAGAGTGTCTGTTGGTCCTAATGCAACAGCACGTTACTGCGACTGCAGCAGTTTCTGCTTCCTGTACACTTCCTCCTTCCTCAGTGGATGTGATGAGGGACAAAGTCCACACTTCCTGTTCTGTAAAAATGTTTTTGTCTGTAAATAAAAGTTTTAGCTTCTGTGTTTTTAAAAGAATTTGCTTCTAAAAACTGAAATTTAACACGTTGAAGACGAATGTAAAAGCTCATCGATGCTTGAATCTGTGATTGTTCTGAAACATCGAGTTTCTGTGATTAAGATTCTTATTAGACGTTAAACAGCTTTTGTTAGTGGGAAACTGAGGGGGATTCGTTTAGTTTCATTATGAGGGTTCGACTGAATGTGATGAACAGTGAAAGCCGAGACACACACTGTTTAATTCTACTAATTGACCTTAATGAACCTAAATGAAATCATCATGAACACCTGTTCACCTGTTGCACACACCTGTCTGTGTCTTCTCTACAGGCCATGAGGTTCCCTCCTAAAGCTTATAACAAAGACCTGGAGTCAGCAGAGGTAACACACACACACACACACACACACACACACACTGTTGCTTTTAAAGCAGCTTTTATTTAGAAACAGCAGCTTCTGTTTCTGTGGTGAAGAACGTCAGCAGCTTCTCATGACCTGAGCTCAGTCAGTGGAGAAGTGACTTCACTGTGGAGCTGGTACAGGAGGATCCTCAGCCAGGATGAGTTGCAGAATAAAAATGAAGTGGAAAAATGTGGAGGAGGAACAAAAGAAGCTGGTTAAACACAGTGTGTGTCATGACAGTGTGACGGTGATTTTTATTATTAGTGTTTAAAAGAAATGCGACTCATGAGAAAGTGACAGAAGCCGTTTGAGTATTTAATTTAAATTCTCATCAAACGCATGAACCATGAAATCATATTTGTCCGGTGTGGTCAGTGTCACAGTGACATGGTGCCAACTCTAAACCGTCACCAGCTCAGAACTAGTTTGTGTTGGTTGAAAACTGATCCAGCTTCGGTCCTGAAGTCCTGCAGAGACGGTGACGTCACCGGACCTGGACCAATCAGTCGTCTGATCTTCAGGACTGAAACAAGCTCACATCTAAATGTCTTTTCTAAACTGATGTTTGTACTGAAACGTCTTTGTCTAACTTCACATTAATGTGTGTGTGTGTGTGTGTGATGCGTTCAGGAGCGTCGGGAGCGGGAGCAGCAGGATCTGGAGTTTGCCAAAGAAATGGCCGAAGATGACGATGACAGCTTCCCATGATCCTCTCTGCTGACTTGCTGTGTGCGTGTGTGTCTGCACGGTGATGTTAGTAGATCAGTTATTACCCACAAACCCCTCTCTTCTTCTTCTGTGGTGTGTATTCCTGCAGATTTCTGAACTTTAACTCCTCAACTGTTGTTTCTGTCACAGAGACGAATAAAATCAAATTTTGTTTACACACATCTGTGTCTGTGGTTTCTGGGTATTGTAGTCTCTCTCTCACACACACACACACACACATATCAAACTACACTGAGGTCTTTTGTTTTTATGTGACACAGGAATTTAAATTGGTCAAATGTTTTTTTCTCTAGTCCTAAAAGATTCCACTTTTAGTTTTTTCTTCTGCTCCAGATTTAAAGCAGAACCAAAACTAAAACTACTATATCTCTTTTGTTGCTTGGAGTTATTTTACTCATGAACATCAGCAGAGGTGTTTGAAGTTCACAACCTCTGTTCCCAGTAGAAGTGGAGCTGATTTTAACACCTGATGTAATGACAGGGTTAATCCGTAAATGATACATCAGTGTTTTACTACTTGGATGAAAAGTGGATGAAAAGTAAAAGTAACATAAAATGGAGATGCTGCATAAGTACAAGTACCTCAGTACAGTACTTTCATAATTGTACTTAGTTACTTCTCACTTGTGAATATCAGTCTTAATATAAAGTCTGGTCCCAGTCTGACTAAAACATCTCCACTGTTTGACCAGTAGCTGTGGAGAAGGTGTGACTGTAACCTGGGGACGATAGCTGAACTGTAGAGGGTCTAGTGATGTCTCAACCTGAGGTCTCAAAAGGGTCAGAACCAGGACCTTCAAGAAACGTGAGGTGATGGCGACTGGTCTGTAATTATTAAGAGCAGGAGATGACGATTTAGGAACTGGCGTCAGACATGAAGTCTTGCAAAGCTTTGGCACCTGCTCCAGTCTCAGGCTCAGGTTGAAGAGCTTCTGTAGAAAGACCAGGTTTAGCTCACCAGTGAACTCCGGGTCTCCTATCACAGCTGTGTGATTTATTGTGGCCTGTCATTGTCCTTATCCCAGTCCACACTTCTGTGATGTTGCTCTGCCTCAGCTTATGCTCAACTCTGTCTCTCTACAGTTGTTTAGTTAAGTGTTGTTCATGGCTTATTGTTGGGGGAACAGAGTTTACTGGGTGGTACCACACTGAAACAGTCCTGCAGGGCTTCCTCAGCCTCCTTATCAGAATTTACCTATACTGTTGTGTTCACATGCATTCTGCACTGCAGCTGATGGAATATAAACACTCACAACAATGACAAAGCAGATAGCGTGGTCTCAGTCCCACTGACAGCTGTCTGGTATGATCCCATAACAGACAGTTACTCCCTTTGTCTGCTCACTACCACAGAAAGTTCATTCACATTGTTGCAGAGTGACCTCAAGTTAGTTTGAATCTCCTCTGCCCTCCTACGCCTCCTCAGAGCCTGGGGAATTTCAGGCTTCTCGACTGTAAGCAAGAAACCTGGAAGCACTGGGGAGTGGTGTGGAGAGCCAAAAGCTTTTGCCTTGTATAAACAGTGTTGTTGCCATGGTAATGCATATTTTATCATTTTTGCACAGGAGAATTATTATGGAACTATGGGAGTAGACACAACTTGACATGAGATCCTTTACCAAAAACATACAAAGCAGGCTGTAACTGGCTGACACCCAACAGGCACTGTATACTCAGATTCTAGTGGGAGTCATGTACACAACCTGTCAAAGGTTCACCACACACCTTCTCCTTCAGTGTTTCTCCCCCTTTTTATTAATTCAACATTGTACATTAATACTAAAGACATACAAACTTTGAAAGATCACATGGAATTATGTAATAAACAAAAACATGTTAAACAACCCAGAATATGTTTTATATTTTTGTTTCTTCAAAGTCTTTGCTTTGGTGGCAGCTTTGCTCAGTCTTGGCATTCTCTGTCGGCCTCATGAGGTAGTCCCCTGGAATGGAGTTCCCAGAGGTGTGGAGGACGTGTTGACTGCTTTTCCTTCTTCAGGCGAAGTCAGCCCACTCCACTCGGGAAGTGGCCTTGCCCCAGAGGGCCTCTCTGTCGACCATCTGTAATTCTGCCACATGGACTTCCTTGTCCACCTTTACAAGGTTCTATCGCCGCAGCATTGCCCAGAGCCTGTCCTCTGGCGATAAAGTCCTAGGAGTCTTCTCAGGTGTTCCCTCTGCCCCTGCTGTTGACTGCCTGGGGGATGTTCCTTCGTAGTCCCCCCCTCTACTCCTCTTTTGGTATTCGTTTTATGTTCTGGGCCTACTCTGCATCTTGCAGAGGCCTTTGCAGCCTTGGCCCCGCCCCTGCGTCTGGTACAGGTGGGTTTTGGGTGCTCGCCCATTGTACATTTGGATATAGTTCCTTCGTCACAGCTGTTTGGCTTGCACAGTCTCATTGCGGGGTGTTTTAAAGGCTTCCTCATACATATGTAATATGAACAGAGTGGGGAGAATGATGATGATGTACAATGTTACAATGTAACCTCGGTTCTCTGAGTGAAGAGACCATCTCCTCTAGGCTGCTTGGTGACCAATTCTGATCAAGCTAGCGCTAAATTCACGTCTTCGAGCGGGCTTTATACTATAAGAAGGAGTCGTGGCCGGAAAATCTGATGCATCTTAAAGGAGATTCTTTGACAGGGGGTCATTTTCCCCGTACATATGCAATATGAACGGGGATGTAGATACTATGGAAAATTTCAAATATATTAAAATATAAAAGATATTTTGGGTTATTTTACACATTTTTGTTGGCTACATAATTTCATATTTCTTCTGTCATAATAGCAGTGTCTTCAGTATTAATGTACAGTGCTGAAAATAATAAACAAAGAAAAAACACTGAAGGGAGAAGGAGTGTCCTAACATTTGGCTTTTGGTGTAGCTTTAAAGTGTGAATATATTGCATCAC
>OMLM01009168.1:0-23040 GCA_900302695.1 Helostoma temminkii | reverse complement strand
TCTCTCCCCCGCAGGTATCATCGGCCCTGAGGCTGTGTATTCCGGGTCTTCAGTTGCTGCCCATCCTGCCTGCCTGCCTGCCTGTTGCTTGTTGTTGTTGTTGTTGTTGTTATTGGTTGTGTGATCTGCTGTTCTTTTCTCTTTTTCTCTTTCTTTCCACTCACCCCAACCGGCTGAGGCAGATGGCCGCCCACCTTGAGCCTGGTTCTGCTGGAGGTTTCTTCCTTTCTTAAAAAGGGAGTTTTTCCTCTCCACTGTTGCCTAGTGCTTGCTCAAAGGGGGATTTGTTGGGTTTTCCTTATTATTTAGTTGTATTGTAAGGTCTTAAACCTTACATTGTAAAGTGCCTTGAGATGACTTTTGTTGTGATTTGGCGCTATATAAATAAAGTTGAATTGAATTGAATTGAATTATGTGAGGTGCATCACATCCATTAGGGATCCTACACACTAGGTCTGTCACTGACAACCTTATAAAAGAACGCACATTATTTCATTGTTTATGAAATAACATAGATAACCTCTCTAACACCAAACCAAAACTATGTGCAGATTATTATCCATTGTGTAAACCGTGGCCCCAGTTTAAAGTGGAAAAAGACAAGACTGAAACACCACTTTAAGCAAGGAGAGAAACATGATATTTGTCAAACCTGATTTTTTAAAAAAATATTTTGGCTGACTGGCTTGCAGACCTGAAGGTCCCCAGATGTGAGGTCTGCAGTTGGACCTTTCTCAATGTCAGCTGATTAGTAGGCGTGTTTCCCAAGTAGGCTTTCAACTTGCATTTGAGTGTGTAGTGGTTGGAGGGGACAAGGGGAGCAAGCGGAGGACAGGAGACAGCTGTGGGAAAAAAAGGTGTTCCTCAGTCTGCTGGTCTTGGTTTGGAGACTCCTGAAGGACCTACTGCAGGGCAAGAGGGCAAATAGTCTATTGGTAGGGTGGAAAGAGTCTTTGAGAATGCTGCGGGCTCAACGCAGACAGCGTTTCCTCTAGACACCCTTAATGGCTAGAAGTTGAATCCCTAGGATATGCTAGGCGGTTTGTGAAGTTTACCAGAATGGCTGAGGACAGGTGGTGTTTCTTTAGTGCCCTCAGAAAGAAAAGGCACTAGTATGCCTTTTTCACTAGGCTGGAGGTATTGGTGGTCCAGGACAGGTCCTCAGAGATGTGGGTCCCCAGGAACGTAAAGCTTGGGACACGTTCACCATCTATCCTGTTGATGTGGATGGGGTCATTGCTTTCTTTCTCCCTCCTGAAGTCCATGATGAGCTCTATTGTTTTGGTGATGTTAAGGAGCAAGTTATTGTAAGCGTGCTATGCGGACAGGTGCTGTAACTCTTTCCTGTTGTCACAATCTCTGGTTTCCCTTGCCTGTCTGCCTTCTTCATTCCATATATGGTCATATACTGTTCTCCCTCCTCCCTGCTCACTCTGCCATTAATTAACCATTAACACATTTACCTGTTGTTTCTCCCCTTTATAAGCAGGTCTGCCAGGCTCACTCCCACCAAATAATACTACAACCTACCTTTGTTGTGCCTATCCAGCATTACTACCTGATTGATTTCCCGGTGACGACTCTCCTGCAAATTACTCACTGGCAAAAGCCTAGTTAATTCATCTCCTGTCTAAAGTGCTTGTGTTGCAGTGTGATTTTAACTTCAGCATTTTTCTCCTTACCACCTGCTCACCTGTGGAAGAAACCATTACAGGAAACACTCCCTACTAAACACTCCATACTAATATTCAACCGCTTCCAGTATACACACCTCCATATTTGTAGTCCACTATTCCTCCAGTTGATCTTCACCTACCTGTCACTCTGGAAATTACATGTCCTCTGTTCTCTTCATCCACTGTGAGTAAATCTTACATTCAGTCAACCATTTACTCACCTGTTTATTCTCCTATTAATCTGTCCTCTCATCCTAGATCGCACTCCTACCTAATTTTTTTTAAGCTAACTAAAATGGGGACTATGAATAAAAACATTTGTAATTACCTGAACTTGGTAAAGCTTAACCATGGTGAGACATGCCAACTTTATTAGATGAATGCAATTATTGTCTGAAAATATCTTCTAACTGCAGTAGTTCCGTGGGAGGCTAGACATTAATGCAGATACTGTTTCTCATTAGAAAAAAGCAATGAGAGTAAAGCTTTCAGAATCAGATAGCTTGTGTCAGGGTGTCAGTGCTAGGAAACATTGTGGGTGACCGAATCTGGCCCCAGTTCTATAGAAATGTCACATTTTTCAAGTGTCAGACAGCCAAGTGTGACAGATTGTTACCTTCAAACTTAAAAACGGTCATGCTCAGGGTACACACACCCACTGCTTCCAGTGACAGCAGCACATATGTTGGCCCTTAAGATGGATTTCAACTCTGAAAAGTGTCCACATCATTGACATAGTAATTCATTTCATCCAACTACCATGTTCTCCTCTATGTTCTCTTTTCACAGAATGTCTCTTGCTTAATTTCAAATATATCATTTCTTTGAGCAATTGTTTGTTTTTATGTTTTGCCACATTACTTTTTCCAAGATCAAGCATTAGGATAGTCTTGCCATAATGCAAAGATTTAATTGAAACGTTAATGGTCATTGTTCAGATGAAACTTGGTAATATAACTTACATTGAGTAACATGTGGCATAAGGCATAATGGCCATGCAACAAGCTTGATGTTCTATTTAATATAGGATGAGCCCTCACAGGCTATTGTCAGTAGGTTTATCCCATCTCCACTCATGTGCACTGAAGAGGGATTTGTCAACGCCCACCTGGTGTGTGGGCCCAACGTAGGACTGCATGTTATAAATAATCGTGAAAGCCATGGAACAGCTCCCATTTTTTTCTTCAGCCTCTAAGCACTAAGAGTAACATCCAGTTATAATTAACTCTTTCCAAGACTGGAAATGGCATCTGTGGGTGTATGCTAACTCAATATACTAATTGTGAAAACATGTTTTGAAGTCATAACCTGAGAATTTGGGTTCTGTGTTGGCAGGTGCTTTAAGAGAAAGCATGTCTTAACTGGAGCATGGCCATCAGGTGCACAGTTGTGTGGGTTATATTAATATGAAGCTACCTAATACATAGAAACTGGAAAACAAGCCCTCTGATAATATATCTAATCTTTATAGATTTACCTCTGTAGCTGTGTGGTCATTTAAATAATAAACTGAATATAACTGAAGTAAAGATTGAAATGGCCGAATAAACTCAAACTCAAATATGTCTGTTTTCAAGCAGAAATACTTTATAGATTAAGGGTTATTTTCCAGAGCCCTTTATATGTTAGTTATGGCCCCTCAGGCCTCAGGGGACCACTCTTCACCTCTAGGGCCAGTTCATAAGCCTGGTTTTCTTTCAGACTGTGTCCCATGCTGCCTCAGCCTATAGGCCAATCATGTTCCTGATTTTGCATTGATCAATTCCTGATCAACTCAGGATGGTCAGCACTGCGTCCCCTCTTGTGCAAAAACTTCTCTGAGGAATTGAAGAAGCAGACAAAGTACAAAAGGAAAGGTTCAGTGTCCTCCATAGGTATTTTGAATGTCAATGTCACAAGTCAGGAGTCCAAGTCAGAAAGTTGTTTATGCCAAAAAAACAATTTTCCCTTGTAAGGTATTATGTAATCATTTAAATGTGAGTTGGGATACACTGGAACCCAAATATCTCCTAAATGTATACCCGATAATAATCAACAGAGAACCATTAGGAGTGTGGTAGAAAATGAACACAGCTTCTTTATGGTGCTAATGTCTTCAGTTACTTGTTTGATGTCGTTAAAGGCAGGATGAGGCTGAGAGCACTCTAACAATAGTACCTTGGGCTATGAGAGACTGGTTGACTGGCTGTAAAATGCTACTAAGATATTATGTCTTATACTGCAGTTGGTGCCTACAAAGCCATTTGCAAGATGCATTCCATGAGTGCTGATATATAGTATTGATGGCACTGGGATTTTGAACTGTAAGCATCACTCCACCACATAAGTGTTCTAATAACCAACAAAACATGTTTCAGTTTGTTTTAAAATATATTGTGGACACTGTTTAATTAAAGATCCAAAACCCAGTTCGAGTTGTCCCCACAACCCCACTCAATTCAGTCTATTCCAGGTAGTGCTTGAGGAAAATCACTTTCACGTCAAATGTTTTTAAAAACAAAATGTATGCTCAGTGTTCCAATTTGAATAACATGCTGTTGTTCACCAGGTGCCAAAGTGGAACGCCCTTCTTTTTTCACTTGGAAAAGATCACTACATTTTCAATGCACAAATTTTCCATTCACTCTTATCCTCCCATATCTCACTTATCAAATTGCTTTTAAAGTATTTGACCAAGAGGACACCCACCCTCGCAAGACCATCAAAGAGAAAAGCACAAGTACAAACAGGTGACAGTCACAAGTTCTATGTCATGCCATTAGTCAGCAATAAAACCGGCTGACCAGGCCCTCTTGGCTGTAGTGGCCCGTTCTACATCTGTCTGTACAACTGTGGCATGTCTTAATGACATGTGATATTAGTGCAACATGTCTAAAGTGGATGGGTGGATGACTTTTTTTTTTCTTTTTTATCTGGCTGTTTTCCTGGTATGGTCTCCTCCCCTCCTTGATGAAGGTGGTAGACTTCTTTCCTTCTCAGTTGGAGTCCTCCTAAATAGCTGGAAATCAGTGGTTGAATGGAATGGAATGGATCCAAATTTAACCAGACAACTGTTTGGTCATCTTTCCTCAGTTTTGCCTCTCTGATTAATTGGCTGATCATGGATGTGTGTTCTACACACCCCAGAAAGCCTGTGACCCCGCCTTTCTGGGTCGATATATTGGTTCAGTATCAAGTAAGTGGTCAGCTGCCTTGTAAGTACAGAAAAGAAAGTCTTGCACTCCACAATCAGGAGGAAGATTGTCCTCTTCTATTCGGACAAAACATCCCTCTCCCTGCTTCCAGCTTGATGGAATGGTGCCTTTGGCCCAGATCCTCCTCCAAATCTTCCACAAACTACATAGAAGTTTTGGGGATTTCTTAAAACTTGAGCCTGGGGCACCTGAAACTTTGGCTTTGTGAGTGAGTAAATTTTCCTGTAAACTGGACCTGTAAAGAAGTTCACTTGGTCTAGTGACTGATGCTGGGGCGACTCAGCGTAGCACTATGGTGTGCTTTGTGGCTGAAGCTCTCCTTAGTCTCACCGGACACTGGATCTGTGTGCTGCGCTTGTGTCTGTTGTTGTTCCACACCTGGACTTGCTTTGGTGTATCTTGACCCCTGTGATGTTTTTGCACACTCTGGGTAAAAAGCGGTGTGAACCACTTCCAGGAATTCTTGTATATATTTTAGGCTGCTAAAAAACGACTGCAAGCTGTCTGGCACACACTTTGAGTACTCTGGGGTTGATGTGATTAGCACCCTATGCTTTGTTTGTCTGGAGTGTAGACAACTCCTTTCTCACCTTTTCTGTGGTGATGGTGTTACAAACACCAGGCAGACTTGGATCAGAGCATGTGCCCAAGATCAGCTCTATTATATCACAATTTAGAAGGTATCAGACAATTTGACTGGGCAAAGCTCTGACTTCAAACTGACAGAAATGTACAGGGATGTATTTCCCCTTTGAAACCAGTCATTTCCAGCTTCAAATTGATATTATAAAATCAGATTCCCTTTGTTTATTATACATTAGTATACAAGTAGGTATGTAAAAGTGCAATTTTAGTCACACGCAATATTGTGTCCAGTGCTGCATGCAGGAGTTTCAGTGTTAATAAGAGCTTTGAAGTGCCCGGTGGTGCCCAGTAACCACGGTGATAGCACATTTTGTTCTTAATGAAAAAAAATTTAAGCATTAATTCATTCTATATCAAACAACTTGTTCTCTTACTCCACATATATGGGTAAATGAGACCCTTGAGGAAAGTTGGCTGAACTATAGCAGTATAGCCTCTCAGAGTGATTGACAGGAGGCTTATTACTAATCTGACAGGACATTAATGAGGCTTTCTCTCTCATCAGTACATGCATATTAAAAAAGATTAAAGTGAACAGGCTGAGAGCAAGAGGCCTCAGAAACGTTTGGCCAGGCAAGTGCGTTTGATACTTGACTTGTTTTGCTGTGATTTCATGAATGGAAATTTCATAACCATGTTGGTGTGTTCATACCTGTAGCGTCTGTGGTGTACTTCCTCATGTTCAGCATCATGTGCAATAATCCTGAAGTATATGGCTTAAAATTCAGCTTCAGGCTCATTTGACCATTTGGGCTTCCATCTAAAAATGATTCCAGGTCTGAGCTGCTTAGAGAAGAATGGATGGCCATTTGTATTAAAAAACACAACTTTGCAAAATCAAAATCTTGGAGTTGTCACAACATGGCTCAGAGGAAGGACAAATGGAAGATGGCCACACATGACAATTAAATATTTATTTAACTTAACACAAATAAACTCTAAAATGTGTTGTGAGTGTAATGATGTAGGTAAATTGAAGTGAAATGCATAACAGAACAAACAAAAGGCAGTTTAGGCCAAAGCCTAAACCATATGCCCAATAAGAGAGAGAAGCCCTTTCTACACAGCAACGCCACCTTACTGGTGAGGAGGTGGCCACCTCTTGAAGACGTCTTTGTGTATTTACACTTCACTTTAAAAAGCCAAAAGACCAGTGTGTATTTCACACAGGTACCAGCACCTCACTATTAGTGAGCACCCTCCGCCATAAAAACAAAGTTCCTCAAAGAGTCACAATCACTCTCAATACTGCTACCAACCAACCCACAGGACTTGGATCAAATTTAAAGAACAATATTTTCAGCGCCCTTGATGTGCTGTATTTCTACAGCATTATTATTCTTCTAATTGTATTATTATATAATTATTCTTATTTTAATTCTTGAAGACATTTCCTTCAAACGTCTTCAAGATTTAAGAAACAAGTCTAGTTGCTACTGAACAGAACCTTTGAGATCCCCCTGGCAAAGAGCAGCCAAAACTGGAGCTGAGCAAAACAGATTTCCTACCTTGACAAAGGCATTTTGACATTCAGGAGCCGAAAGGAACTTAGCCTAAGCTTCAAGGTTAATGAGTGTCAGATGAAAAACCAGGGTAACACTTATGATAGTAACCTGGCATGGAATCATATCAACTCTGTTTGAGTGAAGGGAGGCAGAAATACCTGAATAGCTGCAACTTTTGCATCCAGTAGCCTCACTTAACTTTGTCCTGCTCCTTTTCCAGGATGTATAACAGAGGCTCTGTCAAACTCGGTGATGGCAATGATTAGGCATGCCCAAACCAATCTCTCAATGCTTTTAACCCAACAAGGTGCTCTTCCAATGTGTCACTATAGATCACTACATCAAATAAAAATTCCTCCCAAATAAACAGCGCAGCCCTGCAAACCAGAAACAACTTTAGTCATTACCTGTTGAAATGCTGTGGGTGCAATGCGCAACGTAAACGTCAGTATAACTGTACAAACCTGAAGGAAAAGAAGGTGGTTCAACCAGTCAATTCTCCATTTTAACATTCTTGACCCTTGGACTTTCCATGCACTACGGTCTTTCTCCGGACTATCAGGTCCGGACTTTACACGGACTTGCACTTTCACACATGCAGCACCCACCTGGACATAGTCAACTTGAAAAACTAACAGGAAACGCCCACTCTCTCTATGTGAATACCAGAGAATGACCTGCAGTGCTCACACCTGCACTCACAAGGACATCACAAGTATTTTGTACCAGGTGGGATTGCAAAATGAAATCTGTTAATATTCTGTTTTTCCAGAGATGCTATAGGAGCATTTTTTTAACAAGCAACAACATCAAAATCTTGCTCAATTAATAAAGTACAAGATGGAGTCAGCACTTTAGTCAATCAGCTCTTTATGCTGAGATTCTTCCAAATGACCAAATAACATTTGAATGTCAGCCAAAGCTTCACACACACAACACACCATACCCCACTACAACACTGCCAAGAAGTGGATTACCATCAGTGCTAGAACCACACACACCAGAATCACAGCATGATATGGTTGATATGGCACATTTGTATTTACTTTCTCTTAATTAGCAAAGTCACCACATAATTGACATAACAGGTGACAATAGCAGAACTTAATCACCACCTGCCTCAAAGAAATGACAAACAGAAGAGGACCACACATAATGGTTAAACTTAAATATTTATTGAACTTAATACACATAAAGAAACTCTCTCAAATGTGTTAGTCTACAACACTAGTGGTGTAGTGAGTGTAACAAAGTAGGTACAATGAAGATAAATGAAGAACAAAACAAACAAATCACAAACCATATGCCTAGGAAGAAGGGGAGAAAATGGTTGAATCAACCAGCTTATAAAGGAGGAGCCAAAAAAACTATGACTTCCTGCTAGAAAAGGTCAAGGACCGGTCACACAAGACATCCTAGATTAAGCTGTCACAGGCTCAATGGAAGAAAATTACTGAATGTAAAAAAAACAAAACACACATTCAAAAGTTCCATTTTCATTCAATCTTCAGGCAGCTAGTGGGTAGAATAAATATAGAGCTAGGGCTCTTTTATAATCTAGGCAAGCTGGGCAGATGATGAGCTTTGTCTCTGGGGGCCACTGTATACTTCCATAATGCTTAGTTCCCATAGGGGTCGTGGGTGTGCTGGTCACCAGTCTATCGCAGGGCCACATATAGACAAACAATCATTCACACTTGCAATTTAGAGCTGGGCAATTTAGAGTCCCCAGTTAACCTGACTGCATGTCTTTGGAGTGTGGGAGGAACTCCACACAGAAAGACCCTGGCCAACCCCAGGAATTGAACCCAGGACCTGCTTGCTGTGATGTGACAGTACTAACCACTGCACCACCATATACTTGTATAGCAAATAGTGACCAAAACTTTGTATGGCAAGTTACTGTATTTACATGCATTTCCAATAGGGGCATTAATACATATACTGTACTGTCACTGTACTCTGAAGGTGAATTGTTTATGTTTCATGCTCATCATCATTACTATTATTTAGTAAATGCTTTTTATTCAGATTGTGTCACTGTTGATAAGGCATGGAGACACTGGATATATTTTTATTTCTTCACAGTGCTTCACAGAGCACACTAATTTGTATAAAGGGTAGCTTCACCCAGATCTCCAATAAATACATGAATTACTTAGTAGGACAAAAAACACACCTCTTTACCCAGAAATAATACAATGTCTTTATTGTGATTCGGTTTGCATATTTATCTGCAGGTTCAAAGAATTTATGTTCATGGTCTGTGACAGCACAGAGGGAAACAATAATTAACCACTGTTATTTCTTATTGTTTAATATACTGGATAGAAATCAAAAGAAACTTGGATTTGGCATTTGGAACAGATATTTCAAACAGACCATTTTACACATTAGTGTGTTTGCCTTGGTCTGAATCATTTGAGGAATTTGTAAACTTCCTCTTGGTTGGTGGTTGGTTGGTTTTTACACAGAGAAAAATCCAAGTGCACTAAAATGCATCACTCTCTGCATCCTCTCTGCTTATTGGTCAGATGTATCTGACAAAAGTAAATAATAAACAGGAAGAAGATCCTTTGTTCTGGACTACTGTTGTCACTGTTTATGTGACATGGGAGAGATACTTTCACAATATATGTTACCCACAGGTTAGTTGTTCTTCTAGTGATTCTTTATACAATTCTGCAAATCTTGTGTGGAATCCCTGGGTTTTTTTCACAGTGTATCTTCATTCCTTATTTACATCTCTTATAAATATGCAAACTGTTTATGCCACAGGCGTGACAAAGTGCCTCTTTTCTGTAATTGGGGTGTCCTTGTTTATCACAGACTTGCTTTCTGTGTCAACTGAGCTCCATGTTGATCTGATGATACAACTTTGCTAGAAAGCGTCCCGTGTCCAATGGATCATTCTAAAACATTAGCTGGACTGTCTTCTGAATCCCTAAGTAAACTGCTCTGTGTTGCTTGTAGTCCTGCCAAGCACACTCTCAGTGTCTCTAATGTGTTGCTCTCTAACAAGGGCTTTAGTCAAGACCACTCGACCCCAAGTCAAGACCAAGCAGTGCCATGTCAAATACACTCACACCTGTGGGGTATTTAGAGTTTACACTCCCCGCACTGTATGTGTTTCATCCATCCATCCATTTTCTATACCGCATCACGGGTGTGCTAGAGCCTATCCCAGCTGTCATTGGGCAAGAGGCAGGGTACACCCTGGACAGGTCGCCAGTCTATTGCAGGGCCACATATAGACAAACAGCCACTCACACTCTCACTCACACCTACGGGCAATTTAGAGACCCCAGTTAACCAGACTGCATGTCTTTGGACTGTGGAAGGAAGCCAGAGTGCCCAGAGACAACCCATGCAAACATGCGGAGAACATGCAAACTCCTCACAGAAAGACCCTGGCCGGTCCCCGGGAACCCAGGACCTTCTTGCTGTGAGGCAACAGTGCTAACCACTGCACCACCATGCCGCCTGGTAATTATTCTATTTTATAATTTTGTTTCTAATCACATACATCAATTCTACTCATGACACATTTACACTGTGTGGCTATTTTACAGCCAGGTATCATCAGAGCAGGAGGACGGATACAGTTAGTGCAACTCATACCTGTTAGTCCAAGTTCTAGAGAGTGTTAACATCTGAAACCAAGATCCTTCAAACTAACCTGGTCCAAACAGTATATAAACCACTGTGGTGTGGTGCCAGGAGAAATACTTTAAAAAGCTCCAGGCTGTGTCCACAGTTTACTGATGCAGGGTTTTTCAAATGCAGTCTACTGAGCAGCCAGAGAAGGTTGTTATGACAACATGGCTGTTATAGAGTGCTTTGGAGAAAGGTCACGGCGTAAATGTCTTTCAGAAGAACAGCACGCAGTGTTCTCCTTTGCTCTACTGCTGTGCAAAGTATGATGTACCCAGGCTAAATTCAACATGATGACAGCATTAACATGTGTCACCCTGTTCTGTTTATCTTCCTGCCTTTCTCCTAACACGTGGATCTGAAAAAATACTTGACTTGAACAGTGATGTTTACAGCATCGACACATTACAATTTTTGCATAATGTAGCATTAATATTAATGTTATGCTGTGAGGGTGGGTGTCAAACCATTTCCAAAGGTGCTCAGGCCACTTACACCCTGTGTATTGTACATCTCTGAGTCAAATGCATTGTGACACTCAGAGATTGATAGATAGAAGCGGTTTACAGCAGGGACTGATAGATGCTGTATCCGTTTTTTTCAGTGTCAGATGCACTTACAGCCAGCTTATATCTCATCGTCTGTCATCCTGGTACTCCCTCGGTTCTCCTCACTGCAATGCCTCAGCCTGACCTCAGAGCTGTAAGTAAGCTGTGGTAAATGGCCAGACTGTAGCAGAAGTCCCTACTGGCCCTCTGGAAATGAACTGAGTGGTCACCTGTCAGATGGTCTGAGACTGGACTGGCTTTATAGCACTTTGCAGACCTGGATTGCTGCTACCAATTCTGGTGTGAATTGTAGTGATGTTAATCGAAATAATCTAAATGTAAAAGGTTAGGGTACTACAATAAAGTGGAGACACTTTCTAAAAAATATATACTATATAAGGATATAGACATAGGTATTTAGTACTGTGAAAAAGTATTAGGCCACCACTGGATTTGTTCTGTTGTTGCATTACTATTCTAATCATATACAGTATATATGTATGTATGTATGTATGTATGTATAATTTTCTTAGTCTCTCTATTGTACTACTACTAAGTAGATAATATAGGAAACGCAAAGTATTTAAAAAAATGTTAAAAAAATTGTAAAAGGACCTTTCAGTCAGCTTGACCTTTTCAGGCACAAGCTACTTTTCTCATTTTTATGGGAAATTATTTAATTACTTTTGCTACTCTAAAATGGCTTTTCGAAGATCTAAATATTTGATTTGACGGCCAGAAATCAGGTTGGCAAGTGGACTCAATAAATGACAACTTGGGATATTGCTAAAAGCTTTATTAAACACTGGAGGCAGATGTCAAGCAGGGGAGGGCACACAGAAACAGGATGTGAACTGATGAGTACTTCAGGAGAGTGAGTACTACAGGTCCAATGCTGTGCACAGGAAAGAGAAGTTAGGCAACAGTGGATGAAAGGTAAGTAATATCCAGATGTATGATTTGTACTTACTTGCAGGGAAGGAGAGAACGAAAAGGGGGAGATTGAGAGAGAGAGAGAGAGAGAGAGGGAGGCAAGTACCCAGTGGTACAGTATACAAGGTGTATGGAGTGGACCTGATAAAACTGGTCTCAGACTGGCAAAAGATAAGTAATATAGAGTTTCTTCTGGCATCCTCCTCCTCCTCCAGATTATCAAGTTCAGACAGAGTTACAGAGCTGAGGGGGTCAGCAGGATTCAGGTCCAAAAGCAGACAGGTCAAACGGAGAATTGCTGGAGAGTCGCAACTAGGTTGCAGAGCTGACAATCTGGCAGGGGAGGGAGGGCTGCAGATCTGCTTATATAGAACCAGGTGTTATTGATCAGGAAAGACAGGAAATTGACCAGTATATGGAATGAAAACAGGGAACCAGGCCAAAGACCATGACATTGATATTAAATAGAAAACGAAGGTAAAAAAAAGGTAAAATGTGATTGTAAGGTAAATAAATGTGTGTTTTCTCAATCTTTCTCTGTATTGTTGTGTTCAGAACTGCTCAGCAGTCTCTGTTTCTGTTGAAGTCCACAGGGCTGCATGCCCAGGGCAGAAAACTGCAGTTCACACAAGGTTTGACTCTGCAGCGACAGACTGCAGTGGAGCAGGTGATTTATTCCACCTGTCAGCACAGCAGATGCTCCAGTAGGATGCTCCAGTGTTTCAGCTCCAGCAGATGCCTCCTTTCATATACTGTACAACAACTCACAGACTAAAGCCAGAAGGCTCAGTGACAATTATATCCACTCCAATCAATATTGGTTCCCAACTGGGAAGATCTCTGATGTGCTTCTACCTAGTTTCGCGTGTCTGATTACACGTGATGCACCTGAGTTTGTTGTAAGCACAGAATTGGCATATGTGTTCAGAATATATGTGAATTCAACAGATGCTATAAAGAATATGTATTATGTCGTACATGAACCCAATCATTCAGTCAGAGTTACACTGGTATGTGTGAGTATTCAATCTGTGTCTGTGTTTTGTCTCTTTAATTATATGTGGGATGCAAGCATGATATAAAAAAACATGTCAGTATGTTTTTTTTGAGGAGCACATGGCAAGTATAGTACCTTTACCTATGTCTATGTACTTCTAGTATACTTTCAAGTATACTATTATTCTAAAACTTCTTGGGACTAAATTGGGCCACTTTTTAGTTCATAAAAGTAAACATAAAGCATACAACAAATAGATATATACTATACTTATATATACTATTAGTTTACTAGTGATGTACTAACAGTATGATCAAATAGTCTCTTAAAATATACTTTATCCTTCAGTTGACTGAAGTGCACTTCTGTATATTAGTTAAAGGTCTCCATGCAGTATGACTTTCTACCATGTTTATGAACTGAAGCACAGCTGTGTCAGTCATCACAGGTATCTAATTATGAAAGTAATACTTTTAAGTCTAAAGTTCTATATACTTGTCAGTTTACAGCAAGTATACTTAAATAGTACATAAGAAGTAAGCTGAAAGTATACTTGCTAATTTTTAGTTTATAGAAGGTATACTAATAGTATATTTGAATATACTTATATTTTGCAAGGGCTGAGCTTTATGATGTGCAGTTATTGTTAAGTGTGTAATATCAGGTACACTTCCAGTCTAAGATTTAGAATGTCATTGAAATGACCATGTTTTTCATAACCAGATTCATGTCTTCAGTTGTATTAGCATCATTGCTTTCTAATGATTCTTGTAAATGAATAAACTTCATCTTGAAAAACATAATGTGCAACTGAAAGACTGTACTAATGTTTGCTGAGGATAGACGTCTTTTAGTTTAGGGAATACTTCTTTAAAAAACAGCAAAAGCTGTTTCCAGCTACAATAGTTGTTTACAATATTAGCAATATCTACACAGTATTTCTGATCAATTACGTTAAAAAATTTTTTGTCAAAAGTAAACTGCAGTGTGTCCTACTACAGTGTTCAAAACAACAATGCCAAACAATGCCGCTTAATGGTACAGGAATTACATTCTTTTTTATTTCTGGCTATAATGCTTTCATGAGACCTACACACATACACACACTGGAATGCATAAGTCAACTGGATATGACATTTTGTCATATACATAGAGCTTCTGTGTAGTGTGTGTGTGTGTGTGTGTGTGTGTGTGTGTGTGTGTGTGTGTGTGTGTGTGTGTGGACCTGCCCAGGCCACGCTCCTTCCCATGTTAAATGCAGGAGGAGTAAAACATGGTTTAAGACAGATTCAGTTCTTGTCAGAATCTCCCCTCCACCAGTCTTTGGCCCAGTGTGAGCTGCCAATTCAAGGGTGTGCAGTGTCAGATCACTAGCTGTTTTAGCCGAAGTACACCACCGTGCAGTTAATACATGGATCATTTCACCACAAATCTGTGTGCACTCTGCAGGAGAGGAAAGCTGCTTCTAACAGCAGCATGCAGGGCGGGGATGCCAGATGGCTGAAAATCTTGGTTTAAAGTTCAGAAGGGATGGAGCGGAATTGTTCTTCCTCCACAGAGTAGCAGCCCTAGACCAGAGCATGTCAGCTCCAAACATAGAGATTATCTTCTAGTGTGTTTGTGTGTTTCACCATGTCAACGTGGCACACATCCTTTTAAATCTGCTATTACTTCTATGCACATTTAGTTCACTGATAGAAAATGTGGTGGTGGTGCAATCACACTGGAGTGCATTACATTAAGAGGTGTTTCTGATGTTTTGGCTCCATCATTCATTTTAAATAAGATAGACAAAACTTCAATAATAAACATTTACAGGAATTACCACCCTTCAGACAGCTCTAACTTAAAAACTGCGAAATTATAACATTGTAAAGTAGAATTTACAAATGAGCTGCTGTATTGGATTTTACAGGTGTAAAATAAAGTGGCCAGTGAGTGTATAATATAGTTACAGTCTTAAGTAAAGCGAGCAGTGAAAGCTACATTCACTCTGTACATTCTCTGCACTGACAGTAGATGTTAATACTATTCATGTAAACATGTAGCGTTACAGGATTTGTGAAACCACATTTTAAAAATGTGTCCTTTGTATATCGATATAATATGATACTGAAGCGACATTTCATTAATTCAGTATTTGGTCATAAAAAACACAAACACCACCACATACTATATTTAAACACAAACGCTGGATGATGTCTTATGCATACATGGACCAGCAACAACATTAAGACCACCAGGTGGTGTTGATGTTATGGTGGACAGCATCGGCATGGACACTACAGAGCCACATTTGCAGCAAGTTGCAGTGTATTGTATGTTCTGACCTGTCAATCATGGCCAGCATGTTGTGGCTGTGTATTTTCCTATAGTGCTCTGTACTGGTTGTTATACATCGGAGCTCAACATAACAATGGAAGATTAAAGAATCTTGTACACATTCCCTGTGGACTACAGCTGGAGTCTACACTGTGTAGTGAGAACA
The DNA here is from genome assembly GCA_900302695.1 of Helostoma temminkii. NCBI lineage: Eukaryota > Metazoa > Chordata > Actinopteri > Anabantiformes > Helostomatidae > Helostoma > Helostoma temminkii. The sequence continues at coordinate 7,400 of OMLM01009168.1, read as the reverse complement.
CTATAAAACTATTACACATAGAAGTCTAAGTGTGGGTAGGTGAACCTTCCTGATAGTAAATTACATCAAAGGCTAAAGTGTGACAGTATCAGTATCATTAGCAGCTATGTTCTGTTACATTACTGAAACCACATTCTTTTGACAATTAACATTCACTTAAAGTCCAGCTATCACACTTGATAATAAAGGGGATGTTGAGTTAACTCAAGCCATTCTTTCCTAGGTCAGATTCCAAAACTGGGAAAAATTCCAGAAAGTATAAGTTATTTTCTCTCTCTAATATTCATACATATACATCAACCGCTATACTGTGTGCATTTCATCCAAACATACGTATCTGTGACTGCATGCTAAGCTTCCATCATTTATTGATAAGACCAATATTTCAACCTCAGTTGGTATTTTTACATGCAATACAGAAATCTCAGAAACAGGTGAGCTGGATTGTCCCCAGGTCTTTTGAGAGAAGCACAGTGCTATGATTGATTGCATGTGCCTTGATGAATAGGTCCTACAGGAAATAAACAGAGACACAAGAAAAAACAGAGTTGTGCTTTTTAGATGTACCATTTAGTCCTTCAAAGGAGTTTGCAATACAAGATGGAACAAAACCTTGGCTTAACAAATGGCCCCTGCTTGGCCAGTCTATTGTGTGCCTGCATATCTCCTCCTCCCCTGCCATTTGCATGACAGCCTGCATTCCTCTTGTGCCAAACTCTTGGCCAAGGAAGAGGGAGACACTCCCAGTGGGGGGGACTCAACTGGTTGTTGCAACTGAAATGACAGATGGTATCATGGTGGAAAGCAATCTATTTTGCACTTCTGATCAATACATGTAATAAGAGAGATGACACCTTCTCACTTTCCCCTCACAGGTTTCCCTGTGCTAGAAGGTGCCTGTGATCAATGACTCTTCAGCATGCTACAGTATGTAATGGTTAAAGCAGGGATAATGTTGCTCTGGAGAGTGTAGCTAGTGCAGAATGAAAAAGGGGTTTACCTTTCACTCCTGTTGGATGTAACTAAGTTTAAGCACTTTTTTACTCCACAGTGACTCACATCATGTGTGACTGAGTGACAGTCCATATTGTTCTGACAATGGCTGTAAACCCAATGAACTGATCAGTATCAACATCTGAACCTGACCAATCAAAGCTTCCAAATCAATCAGTGGCTGTTTTAGACCACATGGAAAGTAACAGCTTCAAATACACCTCATTATGAAGTGTGTCTATCAATAGCCTTTTGATATGTCATTGATCAGCTATGGAAATATAATGGTGTCATAGTGCATAACACACATAAATTATCAGAAAAACAATGATTTAATTCACCACTGAGAATGTGAAATTGCATCACGTTGTGTTGCATGCTGGAATCAGCATGTGTTGAAATACATCCTCTCTTACCTGCAGTGTTGGTTAACATGAGTTGTCTGTACACCTTTTGGTTGACCGGCCTAAAACATTGTTTAAATCAGTCAAATCTGAAGAAAGAAAGAGACTTAATAGACAAGACAGTTAAAAATTCCAACACCAAGCAACGACAGTTGGACAAACATACAGTAAATCCATATGACTTGTCTGGCACAAGACTGGAGAACAGACTGTGATGTATCACCTCCACTCAGAGTAACTCAGTCTCATTTTTGGAACAAGTGCTCCAACCTTGCATGACTATAAATGCTATAAATCCCTAAAATTTTCCACTAGCTGCGTACGAGATCTGAATTCACAAGCTAGAAAATTGCTAGAATCCAGTTCTACTGGCAAAGTAAGGTGAAACTCCTCTTTGGTCCAATTATTGAACAAACAAGCAAGAGCAAAGTATTATTTTATTGAATCATAGGCAGTAGGTTGGATCAATTGCATTATTAACCAAAGACAGTGTAATCCTTACTAGATAGAATACATAAAAAGAAATTCAGCACAATGTGGTGTCAGCACTGTTCATTGCATCTTTGTGCTTGACCACCTTCTTGTGCTATCTGCGTAAAAACACATTTTGACGATAGAAAACAATGTTAAATAAAGGAGTACACACCTTTGACAGCAAGATAACCTTGAGAAAACATAGAAGACATATTCACTGTGATGAGTAATTGTGTGAATGAATGAATAGAAACCAAAAGCTACAGGAGAAGCATGGTGTGCTTTGGAACATGTATCTGTTGCTCTGTTGCACTTCTGTTGCATTTCCCAACACAATTGGTGACAAAGAAAGAACAAATACAAATGCTTTATTTGTGCTTTAATGAATATTGTATTCAGATTAAGATGCTTTTGTATTGAGCATCTTTCACATTAATCCTTTAGGCTTACCAGGCCTGTCAATTTATTCTAATTCAAAATCCATCCCAGCATCTGCTCTTCATCTTCACTCATCCATTCAGCAGGTACTTCCCTCTCTCTGTCTGTTCACCTAAGGCTTTGTTTTTCTGTATTTCATCTGCTCTGCTCCAAAGCTCCCTGCCTTCATCTATTCCCGTCACACACAGCAGGTGAATGATTCACACCACACTGACCTTTTCACTACACAGTGGTCAGTGAGAGGCATAGGTTGTGCTCTGCTCCCTGCAGTCAGGCACTGGTCAAGACCAGAGCTTGATAAGCATCTGCCTGCAAATAAATGACTGAGTAGAAAATTGTCTTATCTTGTGGCTATGGATGGAGTACATTATATATGTGTGTGGCCTGACTTGAAGGCTGCCATTAATAAATAAAGCAGCCACAGAGGATGTGTTCTTTATGTGCCCTTGTTCTGTAGCAGATCACCTCTGTGGATCTCTTCAACTCTTTCTGTGTTGGCAGCAAATAGGATTGTGCTAGAGTACATGAGCCTGGAGTCAAGTGTTAAGGGCAAATATCTATAACAGCACATTCTGCTGTTAGAATTAAATGTGATTACACTGTATATTCTATATTTCAATCTACAAATTTAATCTAATCAAATCTACATCAATTTTAGCTTGTTATTCTCATCTTTTCTTATCTGACACGTCACTGACAATCAAGATCTCATGAGGATTTCACTTTTTAGTTGATATGGGTGAGTGTGAGCATGAGAACTGAGTCCTGTTGTCATTCTTGAGTGTGTCACTGAAAAATCCTAGCACAAGGCAAACATGAGCTGCAGAAGCTCACAAGCTGCTAAGGAGAAGTTCGGGTTAACTTCCACTCAAAATAACTCCAATTTGACATAGTTCTTGCTGAACTTGCTCTTGCACATTGGTATGTGACAGGAATGTGAAATATGAAAATGATGACATTGCTTTTTTTCTTCCACACTGTACATTCCTCCACAGGCACCATGTTCGTTTATTACTGTGGACATAGAAATACTTTATGTTCAGTAGCACATATCTCCACCTTGTGGACTGGGCTTACTCACTTGTTGAGTGGGGACATGCATTAGTGCTGGCTGAGCAAGGTGTCGTCATTTGTGTCCATGTACTGACTATTAAACTATTAAATGTGTCCAGACTGAGATTTGTGTACAACAGATTTGATCTACATTACTGTTTCCGCTGGTCATTTTCATGCTATGTTATTAACATGCTTCAGAATTATTTGCCGTGTGGACTGAAGAACTTTGCACCGTCTTTCCCAGTGGGACATTTGTTGTACTTAAGAGTGGACAGGAGTCAGGGGACCAGAAAGCTGTAGACTGACACTATTATTACACTATTAATGAGTTGGATAGGGTGTGTCCACAGTAAGGGGAGGAGGATCACTATATCAATATATGCATAAAGACTACAACCATGGTTTCTGCTGAGAGTAGTCCACTGCAGCAGCTCTGTGCATCAAAAGCTTCCTTCAGTCAAAAACCTCACTGGCTGTGTGCATCATTTATACAAGGCTCAACCCAAATAAACCAAAGAAATTCTAATGAGGCAAAAAAGCAGTATTTATCAGTTACTACAATATGTGCCTGTGATGAGTTATGGTAAGGGAGACAAAAATAATCATCTATGGTGATAGTATGGATAAGGTTCTTAGTCAGTTTTGTAAAATTAACAGGTTTGTCAGACCTAAGGGAGCCCATGAAGACCTCAGATCTAGCAGTTGTTGCAAAATGGTTGCAATTCCTATGCAAGTAAAAAGAGTACAATAACTGTGCCATCTGCAAAAGTTAGTAACACCCATTGGCATTTCTCACAGCTTGCAAATGCTTTTGTCATTTCTTCATGACATTTTGGATAGAAGAAATTTCAAGCCAGAAGCGCTTTGATATCTATTTATATGCCTCCCTGCTTTGAACTCTTCAGTTTGCTTCATTCTCAGATAGTCAGCTGCTCAGCAGAGCCCATGTTTGATGAAAGGACTTCGCTACTGTCAACTAACAATTCTTGAACTTCATTCTAAATCCTAATGCCAAAATTAAAAGTTCTGAAAGAGTTCTGAAAATTTACTAAGGTGCCCAAACTTTTGTATGTGCCACAATTATGCTTTAGTTCATTTTTTAAGTTCATGAAAAAAAACTGTGAATTTTGCAATTCCATCTGATTAATTTACACAGCATGAAGTAAGAGCAATGCATTTTACTAAGGTCAAAACCTTAGAACAACAAGAACTAATCCCCTTCAGCAGCCCTAGGCAACAGAGGAGAGGGAAACACATTTTAATAGAAGAAACATCCATCAATACCAGGCTCAGGGTGGGCGGCCTGTAGCAATGGAAATTCATATAATGTTTGCTAATGTTGCCAAAAGGAGACATGCCTAAAGAGAAAAATATAGGTCCATTGTCTGAAGATAAGATTGTTGATTACTTTTGTTTCTGTTGATGATGATGTGGACAAAAGGTTTATGGTTCTCTTTTTAATACATATATGTATATTTATGCAATTGTAATGTTGATGTTCGTGAACTTCACTGCAGAGTAGAGGATCTGAATGCTGGGGGTTTGGTACATGTTCAAGAAAAAACTAAATTCTGCCTCCACAAACTGTGGAGTGTCACAAGCCATAGTACTGGTAACAAAAAGAAAACAAAATGAAAAAAAAAAAGTAAATCCAAAAGCAACCTAATACTTAAACCCAAATAGTAAACAATAAGCAGTGATTATTGTGTTGTTTTGATGTTTATGCTTATAGCTGGTTCATATCATATTTCTCTGGTTGTTATAGAAGCATCTAAACGCAGACAGGCAGGAAACCAAAATGAGCCAATTAGAAAATAATCAGGCTTACTAGAGTCCAGGCAGGTGAATCTAAAGCAGAGGCCAGGTAACAGGCATTCAGTCCAAAACACTCAGAATCCATCCAGAGAAAACATGAGGGACATAATAATAATAGGAAAATTAAATAGGAGATTGAGAGGAATTTTTTAAAATAACCATACAGACATATAGTAGAATAACAGTAACAGTAAAGACATTATGAAGATAATAATTCTACATAGTCATTTACTGGCTTTTATTTTTTACTTTTATCAATGCATGAAATTAACATAATTTAAATAAAATATATTCACCCAGTTACAAAAGCAACCTAGATTAATTTATTGTATTTACTGACTTTAATGTAGCTGCTCTCCGGACTCCATGTTAAATTAGGGAATTTAAAGTGAACAATTATATTGTTGCTGCCATTAAAGAATAGCAGTCATAGCTACAGTCTGTACTGCTGCTTCTACAGAGATGGGAGTGCAACGTAAGTCAGCAACCAAACAAAACTTGATCCAACCAATACTGTGTGTGCAGCACATAAAGATTCTGGGGTTTCTGAGGTGCTGATGCGCAGATACAAAGCTCTATTCTTCCCAACATCTCTCCCTTGTGCATTAAAGAGATCAATTAGGGGTTTAGAAGCCTGACTGGAGACCACTGAGATAGCTGTCAGCATTTTGCAGCTAATCTTCCTCTGAAACCAGTGCCAGGCACATCAGTGAGACTTCAAAATAAAAGAAAGACACCAATTAATCAATAGTTATCAGTGTTTTCTTACTCTAGATGAATCCAATGTTGTCAGTCATTGTAAATCTCAGCCACACTAGCCACACTAGCATGTGCTTCAGTCCATATGTTCTCGCTTCATCGGTGCAACATGGTCAGTTACTTTCCATCTGCATTGTAGTTAATAAGGATTGATTTACATCATCATTTGGGGAAACAAATATTGTTCATTGTTAGGTGGCTGTGTGAATCGGTTAAGCAATCATCCATTAATCACATGCTCAGTGGCTGGATTCAGTTCCTTCTGGATACCTGTGCCTGTCCATGATAATTTCCTCTTGGGTATTAATCAGTAAAGGAGAACTCAGTCCTGCTGTCTTCAGGAGAACAACAAAACTTCCAGTAATTACATATTTATGTCAAAATTGCACTTAAAAATGTACATAGGTACATTGAGCAACAGAACAGGCTACTGATATGGGCAGGTGACCCACCTAAACCTAAACTTTTATGTGGACTTCAAAAGTCAGATTTGAGCCAGAACTGAAGTTCCACTGTTGGATTCACAGTAGGCAGTTTCAATTGTAGCTGGGTTTGGATGATTTTGGGTTCATTTTTGTAGGGAATGTAATTGCAATATGTTTTAATTGCATTAATAAACATATGTTCCCAACCATAAAACACGTTACTAAAGCTGGATGCTGTAGATCACAAAATTTGGCAAACAAAAATCCGTTGCCTGTGGACATTTAATTCATATGTTGAGGATCAACATATTTGCATCATCATGTTGACAGAAAACATAATCCAGCTGCAATTATGTTTGTCAGGAAAATGTAATCGGGATTGCATTTTTGTTGTATAGGAACGTCATTTTTAGGAGGCAGGGTTAGTATTGTGTATAAGTTTTAGTCCATCAATATTACAGTGTCCTCATGTGTAAATGAGCCCTGTGCCCTGTTCACGTGTTAATTTCAGTCATAAAACATCCACACGGGTTCTGTACAAGGCTCCATACACATTATGTACTTTTTATGGAATCATAAGTTAAACATCTTAGCTTTGATAAAAGCTTTTGATTTGAGGTTGTCAGCCTGAAGGGTTATGCAGACTTAAAAAATGACTACTTAACTTAATTTAACCCTGAAGTGAGGATCAGCTCCTCAGGGAATTAAATGCCTATTAAAGTCACATCTGGTTTCATATTTGATGAGGTTAAATGTTAAATGGTAAGGACGATCTCTAGTAAGAGGAAAAGTTTTTTGTTTTTTTTTGCTGTAATTGTTCCACTCCTTCGTCACCTTGATGGCAGATCTATGTTCTTTGTTTTGCAGCCTTTCTGAAGGGGCGGCCTGCTCTCTGCTGTCTGCTCCAATAAGCTCTCATTAATCTTCCTTACAGCTTTCATTAAAGCTGCCAACACTACCCTCTCTCTCTCATCTCCTGCAATACTTTCACTTAACACTTTTTATAGTGTTTTTTGCGTATCTCACATACATCCTT
>OMLM01009167.1:120447-132053 GCA_900302695.1 Helostoma temminkii | reverse complement strand
ACTTACAGTCTATAAAAATACTAGTTTAGCCATGACTGCTGGAACATTGAATGCAAATGCAAATCAAACCCAAATTTTACAATTTACTTCACATACAGTGCTGTGAAAAGGTAGTTGCCAACTTTGTTTGCATATTTGTAACACTTAAATGATTCAGATCATCAAACAAAATACTAATGTTACAAAGACAAAAATACAAAATGCAGTTTTAAAATTGCCTTCTAAACCTAACTGGCTGTGCCACCCTTGGAGGAGAGAGGCGGGGTACACCCTGGACAGGTCGCCAGTCTATCGCAGGGCCACATATAGACGAACCAGTCAACCTGAGCATGTTTTTGGACTGTGGGAGGAAGCCGGAGTACCCGGAGAGAACCCACGCAAACACGGGAAGAACATGCAAACTCCACACAGAGGGACCCTGGGCCCACCCCGGGAATCGAACCCAGGACCTTCTTGCTGTGAGGCGACAGTGCTAACCACTGCACCACCGTGCCGCCCTGCAATTAAGCTTTTGCGATAATTTATAGTGACTCTTTCACGTCACTGTGGAGGAATTTTGCCCACTCTCGACACTCTGGCCCACAGTGGAGGGTTTAAGTATGAACGGTCTGTTTAAGGTCATGCTGCAACTTGTCAATTGGATTTAAGTCCTCTGTTAGAGCGCAGAATACATTGTTCTACCTTTTATGACTAGTCCTCCAGGTCCTTAAGCTGCAAAGCAGCCTCATACCATCACACTACCACCACCATGTTTGACTGTTGATACAATGTTATTTTTATGAAATGCTGTGTTAGTTTTATGCCAAATGTAATGGGATGCACACCTTCCAAAAAGTTTAACTTTCGTCTCATCAGTCCATAGAATATTAGCTTAAAAGTCTTTGGGACAAACAAGATGTTTTTGGCAAATGTGAGACGAGCCCCTTTTTGGCCAGCAGTGGCTTTCGTTTGGAACTCTCACATGGATGACATTTTTGCCCAGTCTCTTTTTTATTATTGACTCATGAACACTGACCTTAACTGAGGCAAGTGAGGCCTGCAGTTTTTCGTTTTTTTCTGGATTCTTTTATGGCTTCCTGGTTCCAGGTTTTCTCCATTTGTGTATAATGGTTCTCACCCTGGTTTGATGGAGTCTCAAAGCCTTAGAAATGGCTTTGGAAACATTTCCAGACTGATACATGTCGGTTACTTTGTTTCTCAATTGTTCTAGAATTTCTTTAGATTGCGATATGATCTTTTAAATAATCTTTTAGCCTTATTCTGTTGATTCAGCTTCTGTTTAAGTGATTTCTTAATTCAACAAGTCTGGCAATAACCAGGCCTGGGAGGTCAATCTGGGTTTTGGTTTGGACAGCTTTTTCCCTTAATAAAATCATTATTTAAAACTGCATTGTGTACTTACCTGGGTTATCTTTGTGTAATACTAAAATGTGTGACAAATATGCAAAAGAAAAAAATCTTTAAATCAGGAAAACGAAAATGTCAAATACTTTCTCACACCACTGCAGTATTATCAAATTACTATGCATTAAAAAGCACAGCGGTTTTATTTGTTGAATCACTGTCTGTACTTGAGAAACTCTAGAAAATCAGAATAGCAAAGGAGATGAATGGAGTTGTGGTAGCTTAAGAGTGCCCTACCTCTGTGAATGATCATTATCTGTAATTGAATTGCAACTCACAAAAGATGTCCACTCACCTCTGCTTTTCTGGTATCAGACACCACTGCTGCTGAGAGAGGTCTGTACAGTGCTCGAGATCCAGCACGGACCTGTAGTGTAAAGACAAAAAAACAGTGTGATGTTAAGATTTACCAGAATGTTACACTTACATCTGCTTGAGTAGCAGATTCTACCTATCTACCTCTACCTTTATACCTTTTAATATTCTGATGTTCAGGATGTGCACTCTGAGCCCCATACACAGCAAGCTGTGATGCGTTTTGAATTTTTGCCATACTGTCCCTGTCCACTACAACGTTGAAACCACCACCAAAACTGTGGCTGTTTAGTGTCAGTTTTATTAGTTACATTTTTGTATAAACATCACAAAGTATGCTTTTGCGTACATATACATTTTTATTATCAACTATTTTGATAATATCTTGGATTCTCAACTTTAAGGATTTTCTGCTTTTTGTCAAATTGTTTAAATTTACTTCTTAGAGTTGCTCTGCATTAATTCTGCTTAAACAGCCCAGTTTTCAACCAGAATAAAGAAATTTCTCAAATAATTTACACAGTTTTCTATAGCTGTAGATGATATTTGTTGTAGCTGCATTCATTGTTTAATACGAGGACACAATGGATAGGAGTTTTGTCCCTCACCAGGACTTGTAGACGTGGAACACATGCAGAGTTTAGCAGAGGGTCAAGTCGGACACTGAGTGCCAAAGGCAGCAGCTAACTACATTACCACTACTCTTTATTTGCCCCTAAATCTGCCTGACAGCTGAAGGACTATCCTGATCTCAACAGGCTTCATTACATATAAGACAAAGTACCGGTTTGCCTGTTAGCTCCATTCATGTCATGCAGACTCACCAGAGCGGGAGTGGAGACGAACTTAGCGCAGGCATACATCATGATGTCGTTCTGGTCAGTTCAACCAATATAAGCTGTCCGTGATTCAGTGTCTGCAGAAAGGACACACAGCAATATACAGCTTCAGTTAACTGAGTAACCAGTTCTCTAAATACAATATGTCTCCAAAGTTAAGTGAACACAAACAGGTAAGGTCAACATCTACTGCAAACCGAATAATGTTCTAAAAACAAGCTGGCTGATAAAGCAGAGGCGCCGAGCAGTGCTGTAGCTGGCAGAGCTACACAAACACACAATTACACACAAGTGTCACAAGCACATCTTTCAATTTAAAACAGTTTGTCACAGAAGACGTTTGTTCTTACCAGCCTGTAGTAGAGGTCGAAGACACGAGAGACATACGCATGCGCACTGTCGCGGTAAAGGCGTTGATTTCCGGCTTCCTGGTGTGGGAGCTACTATCCAGCGTCCAGTCCAGAGGGACCAACTTACCAGCACAACATGTAAATAATAGTCATTTTTTAAATACAACAAACAGTTCACAGGGAACGGCTATGGCTGGAGTTAACCATAGTACTTTCTGTAAAGGGTATACGTTCTGCTCCTGCAGATTCACACAAAAAGCTACTAATTAGGGTATTTACTCCCCCTAGAGGCTATTAGAACATAAAAGCGGTCCAGAGCCTAACACAGTCAGGTGGAAGTATATGAAGCACACGCAGTTAAAGTTAATGCCGGCTAATGAGATAAATGACATACATCATCCACTCGTGAAGTCGATAATGTTCAGTATTTGTTCAAATTGGTTTAGAAAGGTTCAGTGTTTGCAGGCTGTAGTTTGTGCTGCTACTGAATTATGCAGCTTTATAGAGGGGCGGTTTTTCTGTCATTTATATTTTGACATAAATGGAGTGGGAAATACACCAGATACACCAAACACCAGCCTGTCTGACTCGATGGCGTATGTGGAGTGCAAATTTGCAATAGACTTTGTTTGCTTGATTTAGAATAAACAAAAACAGCGTTTGTTAAATCTGATATTAAAAGTAATAGTAAGTAGTTTATGCTATAGGCTGAAATGCTGAACACGTACTTTGCTCATAAGCAGTGAGTTAAAAAAAAGAGCTGTGATGTACGACCACCAGGGGGCAGGAGCACACCACCCAGAGTGCATCATCTAAATTGGAAAATTAAATTGAGCTGTAGAGAGCATCATACTGAGTGTGGTAAAGTGCATTGAACACAAGATTTAAAAAATGCTCCAGTAAAAAACGTGAAGTAATTTAACTCAGTAATACGGAATTTGCCTCCATATAGCCTATATGTGGTTTCTTTAAATAGGAAGCATTTTGTAATATTCAACAAAAGAATTCCAAGAACCAAAAACCAAAAAACCAAGCATGATAGGGATGGGATAAGTCTGCCATCTGAGAAGGATTACAACTGCAAACGTCTATGGTTTTGTAGCTGCAGGGCTGCCTCCATTTTCCAGACAAGGTGGTGGGTGGAAAGCTGTGGGGAGGAATGACAAATGAATGCCTTCGTGTGTAGAATCTTTATGTGTTTGTAGCTGACCAGGCAGTCACTGACGAGTTCAATTTATTTGCACATGTGCACATTATAATGCATTTTAAAATGCACTGTAGATGCTCCTGTTCCAGTTTAATATAAGCAGCCTAATGTGTAGCAGTGATCTCCACCTTGCAGTGACCATAAAGCTCAAAACTGAAGCTATGATAGCCTATTACTATCAGCCCTTTAATTTAGTCTAGGCGTTGTGTCCAAATAACATCTTGCATCATGTGTATATCCTTCCAGCATCTCTAAATTTATCTCCTAAATTATTATTAAATATTTATTTCTATCTAAGTAAGTGGGCTTTCCCTCTTCAAAGATGCATCTCTGGCCGCCCCCTCAGATGTAAGCTCCATTTGGCGATGCGGAAGGGAGATTCCTCTGCTCTTCCAGTCATACACCCCCTCCTCTCTATGATGTTACCGTTACGCACCACCGGTAAAATCGGAGACGTGATTCTCTGGGGCGAATCCTCGACGACGTCATTCCCAGTCTTATATAAATAGGCTGAGCAGAGACTCTGATCAAACTCAAGCAACACCGCTTTTTCGCCAACAACTAACCAAGGATTACTGGATTGCCTTCGTTGGACTTAATAGCCACCACCGAGTAAGTGACTTTAATACTGATTAGACATTTTAAGCTTTAGTTTTTTTGAGTTTAATAAACGCGTGGCAACGTCAAGTTGACATTTAAGAAGAAAAATATTTGCTAATACGCCTAAATGTTTTAATTTTACGTCATAACTTAAATGTACAAGTATGTTTGTGAGAAGAGTGTAGCATTATGATCTCATATAAACTCTAACACTTTTATTTAATTCAGTATAAGATCCCAGATTTACGCGCTGCACTACTATCCACAGATAATCGGTAGAAGCACAATGACTTTGAACAAGGGTGACAAATTGCGTAACATGGACAAGAGGAGAGGGAGCATGCCGTTCCCCATGAATCTACCCAACTTACACCGGAGAAGCATGCCTGTGGACGACCGGGACCTGCGCACGACGATGCCACAGACGGGACAAACCGACGAACTGTCCAACCTCCTGCGCTGCACGTCTTACTCTCCGAAAGAACAGCACCGGGGAAGCTGCGCGTCCGACTCCTCAGACTCAGTGATCTCCACCAGCAGCGAAGCGGATTCTCAGGTGTACAAGGTGGTTCTTCTCGGTGAGCACGGCGTCGGCAAGTCCAGCCTGGCGCGCGTCTTTGGAGGAGTTGAAGATGCTGGTCACGACTGCGATGAAACAGGTAACCGGTGATGAGGATGAGTCATCAACTAACAACCCACACACTCACACAGACTCACACTGACGTGATAGAATGAAAATATGAGGTGTCAAAAGTTCATATAGTTAACGTCGCACTGAATATGTAATATAATTACATTTCCCGCATATTATTAAAGAAACAGTATTCAGTAAAGTACAATTATGAGATCGTAAGCGTCGTAGTTTTGCAATCTACTTAAAACATTATCAATCTTGAAAACACATTAAAAATAGATTCAGTTTTTCATTACATAAAAGCCTCTTGTTGCCTTGTAGACTCTCTAATTCAGAATCACATTTATCTTTGAGAATGGTGATAAAGAGCTTGCATTATGGCATGCAAGCGTGTACATGCATTGATTATTGCTATTTCCATCAACAGTGAGGCTCCAGTCCTGTCCTCTGTAGAGCAGATGATATAATCACATCCAATTACAAAATATGAAGTACAAATATGAAATAACAATCATGGCGTGATCATAGATTTTGTCAGCCTTGTGCTTTAATGACTAGACTACAAAACAAGAGATGTGCTAAAATAGAAAGCAACTCAACCCCACACACTGACTGTCTGACCACACAGACAAGATGAGAGAATCTCGGCTCTTCTATGTCACTGTGTAACATAACATTTCTTTTTTGCTCCTCAGGAAACACTTATGACAGATGCATTGTAGTGGATGAGGAAGAGGCATCTATTGTTTTGTATGACATCTGGGAACAGGTTAGTTACTGTATCAATTATTTCTACAATGTTTGTATCTTTGCATCGATTAATATGCATTACATAGGTAAAATGTAAAATGATGCTAAAGTTTTTATCTTTTTCTTTCCTTAAGGATAACAGTCAGTGGCTAAAAGAACAGTGCATGAAGATGGGAGATGCCTACATCATTGTGTATTCAGTGACAGACAAATCAAGCTTTGAGAAGGCATCAGAGCTGCGTATTCAGCTGCGCCGTGCCAGACAGTCAGAGAACATTCCCATAATTCTTGTGGGCAATAAGAGTGACTTGGTGCGGTCCAGAGAAGTGTCTGTAGATGGTAAGTCAGAGTAATTAAATTACAACCAAGCTTTTAATGTGCTACGGTTGTATGATGTGTAAAACAAATAGGAAATGTGTCATCTTTTATAAAAGTTATAACTTTTCTGTCTTCATATTTTCTGTATTGCAGAGGGAAGTGCCTGTGCTGTCGTATTCGACTGCAAGTTCATTGAGACGTCTGCGTCCCTTCATCACAATGTGCAGGACCTATTTGAGGGCATTGTCAGACAGATTCGCTTGAGAAAAGACAGCAAGGAGGAGAATGCACGGCGCATGGCCAACTGCAGGCGTAGGGAGAGCATCGGCAAGAAGGCCAAGAGATTTCTTGGCCGCATGGTCGCACGCAAGAACAAAAAGATGGCTTTTAGGCAGAAGTCGAAGTCCTGCCACGACCTAACAGTTCTCTGAGGAGCAGATGGGACAGACAGACATTTTTTCTTTGGCCTCTGAAGACCAGATGCTGTGTGTGTTTTAACACTAACCCTAAAGGACTAATAGAGCTGTACAGAAATATATTTTTATTTTTTAGACACCAAAAGAAAAGAAAGGACTTAAATAATAAAAAAAATGACTGACATTAAGTCATATCATGATGATGGTGGTAACCTGCATGTTGCGAACATCTATTTAATTTTTTTCTGCCTTATACATATTGCTGCCATAATATGATCAGTGTGTATGAAAAATCCACAAAGGCTTGTTATTTCAAATGAGTTGCAAAGATTGCCTTGCTGTTGGGTTACTGTTGTGCTCCTATATCGAAGGAGATTGATGTATATACTGTAACATGAATGATGCTAATATACATACATCTCATTATCGTAAAAACATGTTAAAGGATCACAGTACTCGGTCATCTGGAGTCATATTTACTTGAAACGAGATGCGCAGGTTCGTGCCTCGGCCAAGTTACGGAAGACTAGTCAAAGATAAGACAAACCTCTGTTATTCTGTGTTGTTCCATAACATGAAATTCAGGTTGTGAATGTATGGGTAAAGCAATAAGTTATATTAGTCTTGTGAACCATGACATTATTTGGAAATTCTTTGTTTACGTTGATTTCTCTTTTTTATAATAAAATATAAAATCTAATGAAATCTTGAAGAATAAATAGTCTTTTTCATTATTCCTAAAGCAAACTGTTTAGCAGGATACAACAGACATAAAGTAGTTGTTGTTTAGGTGATTTACATTCTCATGAATATTTATTTCATCATGTCAGTGGAACGGAAACCTCACTGATCATTGGTTTTACATGGAGGAAATAAGATAGTTAGGCATGTTTACCTGAAAGTGTTAACCATTAATCCACCAAAGGAGTACAAGTACACCATTTTTCCACCCAATTTAAACTCCTCTCACACTTCTCAGAGGTAGCACACACATCGCATGGAGAAGGTAAGATACAGAAGCCTTAGTTTAAAGCGGCTGTAGGAATTAGCACATTTTCATACTCAACTTTATCATCTTTTGTATTTGTTTTTGTTGAGCTGCAGTATATCCTGAGTGTATTGTTGTACTTTAGGTACTTGGATTGAAGTTACAATATATTGGGCTTTATTGGTATTTGTACAAGGCACCATGTGATTTGCTATTGCTAAGAGTATATGAAATATATTTCACAGACATTAAGGTTCTAATCAACTGCTATAATTGTGGCATCCCATGTGATTTTAACAGATTTAACAAATCAGCTGTGGCTTTGCTGGTCTTCTGTGCTAATTACCAGAGGTATAGATGTTGCTTTTTAACTACTTTGTAAGCAATTATGCTTTTAAAATTTAGACTGTTGCTCACTCTAAACTGTAAATTAGTTGTGTATGAAAGAATTCCATGGGAAGTGAATCAGTAACATAACAGAAATTGTGCTGATTGTTTGACTAAGGCCATGTGGTTTAAAGTGCTGTGAATATTCCACATTT
Source organism: Helostoma temminkii (assembly GCA_900302695.1). Lineage (NCBI taxonomy): Eukaryota > Metazoa > Chordata > Actinopteri > Anabantiformes > Helostomatidae > Helostoma > Helostoma temminkii. The sequence goes on along the minus strand of OMLM01009167.1, from coordinate 123,690 downwards.
CCAGGGACACATGGCTGACAGAGGAGCCACTTCAATGCTTTTCCTAATTTTCATAGTAAGATGTTGTTTTTTATATTGCTCTTAACTGTTATACTGTCATTTACAAGAGAAACTGCATGAGCAACATCACAAATCACACCTAAGATCTTGTTTCACAGCTGGTGATACTTCACACATTTGCACCATGCTCTGGGGCAAATGTCAAAATTGGCGTCCCTGAAAATTACGATGGTATTTTCCCATGGTATCTAGCCAAGGTAAGTCATTCCAGTTTACTGAACTCACATCGTCACTTGTTTCCTTCTTGTTTATACAGTAGCATGAAAGGAAATTACATGAGTAATGAGTACTCCTATGGGAGTTAGACCAAATACACCTATGTGGAAAATCACACACAATACACAGGGTTAATATTCTCATATCATCATATTTATAGTAATTTTATATGCAGATTGATAATAATTATCAGCCTAGATGGTGAGCAAGCATCAACTGGAAAGGTCTGTAATACTCTCTGTGAGAGTGATGTTTTAAATTTTAATTTGATCAAATAAATTAAAACACCTTATTCCAGCCTTGTGAGCCTGTTGATCTTTTGCTTATGTGGAGAAAGATTATTTTTACTCTATAATGTAAAAACGAAAGTGGGCAGTAAGACACAATTGTGTCTCTTTTTTCTCTCCCATCACTCAAGGTTGAACATGCTGCCGTCATCACTAGACTAAACTAGAGTTTTCATTATGCTTTTCATGCGTCAGACCCAGCCCCTGCATTCAGCCCAGCTGGGTGGCACTTTGTTCATACATGTCAGTCAAGCAGCCTCTGGATTGTGCGACAGCATGGGTATCTGGTGCTATAATTAGCTGTATGGTGATGTCATCATATTTTGTATGAAACATATTTTCAGTCTGAGTGTCATTAACAGCATTAAAATGGCATGCTAATGTCCAGAATGGGAGTTAGATAATAATCCCATTTTGTGTTATAAATGGAAATGACACAATAATTGCTTAAGATTCATTCAAGGTAAAAGCTCCACGTGATTCTTCTGTTCATTGGAGAGAGAGCTACACTTGTCAGTTCTTCTATTTTAATGGTTGAATTATCAATTTTACAGATTACAGAAGCACTTAAAATGATTCATCTTGTAAGCAACGTTGAATGACACACTTCTGGCCCTGAATGCAGATGTTTGGACTTAGGATATTTTTGCTTCAAAACTGTCTATTTATTCCCACTGAAGAGAAACCTGTTAAAACAGGACTCAACCATATTTTACTAGATAGTTTAGAAACTGCAGTGTTATTTTATAAAATTGTTGGGCCCTGCTGTTGCTAGAAGTAATATTTTCAGCATTGGATTGATAATGCATTCATATGCACAATGTATTTCAAATGGCAGGACAGTGTATTTGTAATTGCCTCAAAATATACTGCAATGGTAATGGTCATGGTAATTAGGGAACATGTTACCCAGTCCTTTGATGTGGCTCTCTGGTGAGTGATAAACAATAGAGGTGTATGTATATATATATGTGTGTGCGCATGTATAGCTTTGACAGTAAACATAAAAAACTGGTTGTTAGAATCAATGACTGTGTTTTATTTATTGTGATTTATTGACACTAAGAACAAAAAAACATCACCAGATTGTTGTGTGTCAGTTTGTTTTATCTTAACTGAGCATGTCGGTTTTCACCTGAATAAATCAGGAAACATCCCTGATCATACCTGTAATCAGGAAACATGTAAAACAGGTTATCTAGCCTTTAATTTTTTTGCCAGATGTTACTCAAACATCATTATGGTTCAATTATGCATTGTGTTGTGTTATTAGTCTGTGTTTAAGGAATGCTTTGCCATTTCTAAAGTTACCTTGCTGTTTAAATGCAGGTTAATGTCAAATCAAAAATGGCTGCTATACTGCCTGCTGTCTATCCAGTCCTTCTTCATACGCTTAACTCTTTGTGCATATTGATTTTAAACTGGAACATTGTCTCATGAATTTTGTTGTATGTTGTGAAGCTCCATAGCCTGCCAGGTAATTATAGTGACCTGGTGGTAACAGGAGATGATGAGGGGATATTCGGTGTTGACGCACAGTTTCTGTATGCTCTAAAACCACTGGACAGAGAGAAACAGCCATCTTATTCTCTACAGGTAACATATAATAGATTATATCATAGTAGAGGTAGTAATTTTCCATACAAAGCAAATCAGTACAGTACTATGTACAAATCTATTCATAAGTGTAACAATGGCACCTGTCATATTAAATTATGTTTTATATTATAAATATGTTTTATATTCAATAAAATGTTTGTTCTTGTTCGTCATATATAATTAACTTGCTTATGGTCCATAAAGTCTAAAGAATGAATCATTCAATCATAGGCTATGGCCATTTCCAGAGAGTGCTTTTCAAAGATATATGCCGTCTACAGCATTTGTCTGTGTATGTACTGCAGGTGTCTTTCAGAACGTCAGTGCATCGTCAGAGCTTCACTGTTGAAGTATGTGTCATCGATAAGAATGACAATGTCCCCACTTTCATAGAAGAAAGCATGAGAGGCAGCGTGCAGCTTGGGCTTCTCAAAGGTACGAGAACCTTGAGCTTTGATGTCACCATGTTACACAACATAATACAATTTTCCATTAAACACAGTATTGATAGAAACAATGATCAGTTGTTTTATTTGCACTAAAAACACTTTTTTTCCCCACATTTTTGCAAAAAAAACCCCACTCAGTTCAAGCCATCAGTTGCCTCAGGTATAATAACTGTGTTTTTTAACTGAATTAATTAATGTCATTTGTTTTTGGAGGAGAACATGTTATTATAACCATTATCCGTTAAACATGAAAATTGTTTTGTTGTCTGTCTTGTTTTAATTTTTTTTACAAATTGCCCATTTTTGACTTTGCACCACATGTTTCTCACAGGGATCCCATTCATGCAGGTGGAGGCGCTGGATCGTGATGATCGCAACACCGCCCACGCTGAACTGCGGTTCAGCCTAATGGAACAGACACCCAGGATTCCCTCCAGCCAAATGTTCTTCATTGACTCCATCACTGGAGAGGTTTCCCTCACAGAGGAAGGTCAGTCCTAAATACTGTAGGTGTAGAAGAAGTTAATGTGAGACTTTGTTTAAGTTACAGTTAGGATTGTCATACATACAGGACAAACTCCAGAGCCACAGTTTGGAAGACAAAAAAAAAAAAAAAAAACAGCTTTTCATCC
>OMLM01009167.1:74479-118273 GCA_900302695.1 Helostoma temminkii | reverse complement strand
ATGGACAAACTGAATTCAATTACTCCAAACTATAATTGACGAGAGCAGCTGATTATCAAAACAATTATTATTCCTACATGGCAAGTAAGAATAATTAATAAAAAGTAAACATGGTGATTTTATTGGGATATGGACACAATTACAGATCTAAAACTGAATATTCAGTTTTACAAAAAATAGTTGTGTAACACATGTATCGATGCAGTGTCGTCTGCCTAAAGTCTATACCTTATATTAAGTTAAACGTGTTAACGTATCCTACATTATTACAATATTATTTTTTTAACGTTTTCCCTCTTGTCTATTCTGTTGGTTGTTATAGACTTAGCCATATCAGCTACATGTCTAAAAATATCTTAAAAGCCCTCAGAGGTTTTGTAACACATGGGAAAATCACAAGTAGCAGTGGCAGTTTTTTGTGATGTCCAAAAAAAAACAAAACAGAAAAAGCACAGAAAAAAGCAAAAAAAAGACAAAACCCTTCATTCATTCAAAGCTACAAACTGTGGAAACAAAGAGGCCTGTAAATACATTGTGCAGGTTCTGAGAGTCACTGTAGCTACATTGCAGTGCCTCCCCCCTCCTGTTTTCTCCCACTTCCCCCACACTCACCCTCCACCTCTCTCCTGTTCTAACAGCCCCTTCCACCCACCAACAATGTGTGGATTCACAAGTGTAGGCGCATTTGAGTTTTTTTAATTTTTTTTGCCATATTTTCAAATTCCACTTCAAATCTAAGATAAAAATCTATTTTTTGTCCTGTATATTTAATAGTTAATAACCGGTGTTATAATGCAGTTAGCGATTTTCAAAGGATAAATTATTTTCATAAATAAAAAAAGGAATTTCAGAAGAAAACGGAACAAATAGCAATTGTGCCTTTATATGTAAATTGGGTTATGTGAAAATGTTTCACTGAGCAGATTCCCTGTGTCTATTTCCTCTAATTTCTAATGAAAAATGTGAGATGAGAGTGAGAAACAAAGCTTGTATTCGTCAATCAAACTGTCTATATGAAAACCATTTGCTTATAGTGTCCCATTTGTCCCTGTCCAAAATCTAAATCACACAAAATTGGATTAGATGTACGTTCATGTTTTCTTGGGGAAAACCTCATTTCGCCCACAGTGAATGATTGTACTGCTGTGCTCAGTGGGTGGTAGGACTAACCACTGTTATGACACATACAGAGATAGTCATGTTCAAAGACCCACTCCATGGATCTCACCTCCCCTGCTGTCTCAAATAAATAGAGCAGTCATGTCCACATCCACTCAACTGTGACAAATATTGTCTTTTACTTGTGCTGACATTGATCATGCTGTGTGGACTGTTTGACAGATATGGAAATTATTCTGCTGCTTAACATACTTCATGCATTTCTCCTTCTCTGTACACAACTATTGTGAGTTAAGATTGCTGCTGTTAACTGATTCTCCAATCAGATCAGAAAGCTCTGACTGGAATTTAAAATGTAAAAGCCAACCATTGTTGTCAGTACTTTTGCGTCACTAGGGCTAGGGAGGTTGATTTCAATCTGTTATCTATTGTATGTCTCTGATTGCCTGCCTCAAACTTTGATTATGTAATGCAATCAGTAGAACTACTCGAACTCCAATTTAATGTGATCTATTGAAACTTTGGAGTAGCAGGAAGACATCAGAACCCGTAAAGGAATGAGTCAAAGCTCTTAAATGCACTGAAGTGAGGATTTTCACACTTACATGAAATCTGATTATTTGTTGCAGAACTATTTTGTGGCCCGTTAGACATGGCCTCATAATCTATGTTAAATATAACAAATTATGCTTTTATAAGAGCTTTTATAACTTTTATTCTCATCAGCGGTGATCTCATGTTGGTGTGAAAACATTAAAACTTCTATAGCTAATGAAAAAATAAGCTAACACGTTTTCAAATAAAGGTGTGTCACTCATAGTGACAAGCCCACAGTTCTCCTCAGTTCTACCGATCCTTTTAGCTTTTTTTTCAGCTTATTGTTTTATGGTCAGCAGCTGTTTTGGTTTGTTCTCGCCACTCCCACGTTTTCAACTAAAAGCTCTTCGGACACACTGTGCATTACCTGCCCATCACCAAACACGAGACACACAAGATGAGCAAATAGATGGTGAGGAGTAGCATTTCACCGTTAAAGAGCCAGAATGAGAAAGGATAATGAATTTAGTTAAGCTTTGAATTAAGCTAGTGATTCTCAGTATCTGCTGGATGTGTAAAAAAGAAACTGTTCAGTAACTTATTTACCATCTCAACTTCAGATGAATAAGATGAATATTTCAGTATTTTGTTTGCAAATCCTTTATGCTGCCTTCAGTTGGACAAAAATAAACAAATAAAATGGACTGAAATGATAATTGACTATTAACACAGTTAATTTTCAACTCTGATATTTAAGTATGACATGTATTAGCCATCATGCAGGGTACAATGTAACAAACTACTGTAAATAAACAGTGGATATACAGCAGTATCTTACTGTATATTACAATATGTGTAAAGTACTGTTAAATAATTCACTTTGTGTGTAAATTAACAGTTAGTGCAGTTGGTTGTCAAATAACAGCATATAACTGTAATTTACCAGCATAAAACAGTATTTTATGTCAAGCTGTGAAAATATGCAGCGTAATAATTGCACTTGCCTTTCATCACAATCTTTGTCGTGGATGTAGGCTACTGGTTCTGTTTTGATGGCAACACCTTGTTATTAATGTAACTGCTCATACTAGCCTATTTATTTCTGGGCAACACCACACGAATGACTGCTCATGATGTGAACAGCACGGTCCTGCTTCATTCCATGTGGAGTTCAACCAAACCAAGGTAACGTTATGTTTATCTCTCAAAAACTAGCAGAGTTCAGTATTGATTGTTTGTACGATTATTAAACTTTTGACATTTCAGATAATCTTCATTTGGGTAGATTGCTAAACTTGGTACCTCATTAGGTAAAACTGGCTAACAGCAACAGAAAAGATGTTACTTCATACTTTTTTTAAACATGATTTTATCTTTTATTTAGCTTTGTTTCAAACTGTCCTACACACATTGACCAGCTTATTAAAGGCAAGATGTTTTCAGATGTTTTGAGTTTTTTAAAAGGGTATCACCAAGGGTGCCATTATACTCAGAAGATGTTAGTTAACTAACTTTATTTGTTCCATTATAGAGCACACTGTACATCCAGAAAAGGGAAGGTATGGGAAGATTTTCAAATGACACTGGAGAGCTGTAAAAGCAAAAAGTGTCTCTCCCACTAGATGGATAACTGAGCTGTCACTGTGTTGTATGAGCAACATTAAAACCAAACACATTTTATTGTGAGCTCCGTGAGAATATGTCTGTCTTTCCCATGTCTTTCCCTTGAGCATAGTTCATTGGCCCTTTTTCCCTCTCTCACTCATGTTTTACCATCCTCAGTTGTTTGTTTGATATTTTTATATTTTTCCACTGCAATTGTGCTGCTCATTTTTTTTGTTGTTGTTTGTTTTACAGGCATTGTTGAATGAGATACCAAGATAGATACCAAGAAGAAATTGCAGTGCAAGTCATTTTCAGTGTTTGCTCTCTCTTGGCGTCATCCCTGTCATGCAAGTCACATTACATGGTGATTTGTTTCAAAGCCAGACTCAATCAATTTTGTTATTGATTGATTTTATTTCAGCATCTGAGGTTTTGCTGTAATATTTCTCAAGTAAGTTGTAGAAATGAATAACAATAAACAACAGCATTTTGTATTCTCTTTGTTTTGTCATTATTTTAACATTTTTGAATATTTATATGACATAAATGCAAAAGTAGCCAATTGTGTTAGCCTGTATAAATAAATAATAGCAACCTGCTGACACATTCTGTAAAATTACGATAATACCACAGTTTTCCTGCTGTCATATACTGTAACCTAATATATAGTAATATAACATTAAAATAAATTACAGTACATGCACATGCACGTGCACTGTAAAATAACTAATAATACTGTTGTTTTACAGTGATATTCTTTACAGGATATTCTCTGTAATACAGCAACTGATTGCTCTCGGTGAAAAGCATACAGGCTGAGAGCACTCTTGACCCAGGCCAAATACAAAGGATCAGAAGAGACAGAACGTGCCCTGCAAACTCAAACACTGGCGGAAGCAAAATAGATGACTTCATAGATGTTTTCTATAGACCTTTATATAGAACAGTCAGCAATCATTAAACATCTTTAAACATATTTCTTCAAAGTTCTGAGGTCTAGAAACACACAATAACACTGGGAGGTGGCCAGCTGTGTGAAGTGGCTATGTGTATACAAAAGCATACAGTTTGGGCAGCCATCTCCAAAACAAGAGAAGCATGTGTGACAGTCAGTTGAGGAGATACACATGCCCTGGGTGTGAATCAGCTGTGCTGGGACTGGGCTCCTTTCCTTGTTGGGTGCTGTTTTATTGCTACTAGGGTCCTTTCAGCCCCACTGCACATCCCTCTGTCAAGGACTGTAAAGCAGAATGGAAAATCCCCTTCAGCCTGCATAGTTAGTTTTGGCTGTGCTCTCTGTTCCACATCATTGTCAGTACATTTGGATAGCTCCTTATCGTGTAAACAAATGGTAGCTTAGCTTTGTACTTATATATTCTGAAGAGTCTGTAGCAAAGCTTTCTAGGTTTCCAGCAAAGTGCACCCAAAAATGATTTTTATAACATAGACAAAACAAGGCATCAAAATTTTAGTCATGTTGACATCAGTTATATATGTAAACTGTTGCATTCATAAATAAATGCTTGCTATGTGTATGTATATGTGTGTTTATGTAGGTGAAATGGAGTGGAAGTCAGGCAGTATACAGTCTGGAGGGGGAGTTTCCTGAGATGCTCTTCACCATCAGCAGAGAAGGAGTCATTTATCTCAATGCCCCTCTGGACAGAGAGACACAGGACCAGGTCTGTACAACTACAAACCAAATATCTCCAATTTGAAATGATAAAAATCATACAGTAAATTGTAAGATTAAGTTTAAAATGTTGCTATACCTAATGGCAGCCACCTTCATTTCTATATTTGAACCCTTACATTGTGGTTATTTCACATGTGACGAGAGATGTCTAGTAAACTTTCTGCTCTGACCTGAAAGCAAATCATTTTCTGGCTGTCACAAGATCCTCTATTAAATCCAACAGAATGTGACACAGTGTGCTATGCTGCTTTTCTCTTTTCTAGTAATTTAATTTCATTCAAATTTGAATTTTCACTCACTGGGCTGAACTTTGAGGTGGATCATGAGATCTGAAAAAGAAAGTGAAACATCAGATTGGATGGAATCCCATAATTTCTCATGTTCATTAAAGGAGATATCTTTACACTGTTGTCACAGCTTAATGTTGTCTATGATTTAATTAAGGAAATCCTAGTACATATTACTGCGTCAAAGCTGAACACTTGACTACAGTCTATTTTTAAACCAAATAACACAAAACAAAGTCTCTGTCTTTAAACGTATCCTCTCTTGCGAAAAAGATGTATATTCAAATATACTATTAGTATACTTCTTTTAGACTAAAATGTAAGTAAAGTAAAACTAAACTAGTTTTTTGTAAGGGCTGCCTATGGCAAAAAGGCCTTATGATGTAAGGATTATAAAGGAGGGAGTGATTGTAAAGCTTTTATTAAGAACTCATATTATTTGTATTCATATTGTTATTATTATATTATTATAATATTTGTGGAAACAATATAAATTAAAGTCCATTTGTTTGTTTTTTACTTTTTCACACAGCTTAAGCTCCTGAGAGCTTTGAATGGTTCAATGAACAGTACATTCTGACACAAATGCTCAAGTGGCCAAAGAACAACACAGAGAGACTGATACATGAGTGGGTGTGACTATTATTTAAGCACATACCTCTAGCATGTTGCTCTTTCTGTCTTCTAGTGGCTATTCCAAGGCTGAAAATGCTACAACAAATCAATGTCTTATCATCTTTGTTAATCTGTAGTTGACAGGAGTAAGAGACAAGTCAACTTGTGGTATGAGCATTAAAATGTAATGGTAGTTAGGAAAAGTAGGCTGCATAATGATAAGTGAACCACACATAGGTTTTTTCTATTTTTCTACCCCTATTACATGAAAAGTTGTTTGATGCATACTCCAAAAATGTGTGCGTGGATTAACTAAAGTACATCTTTTATCTGAATAAAACTACATGACTCAGTTTAATATTTTATGAGTGCTGGTGCTGATGGATTTTCACCTTGTAATCTTTATGCCTCCATGTTCAGATGTCCATTCATGCAGGTTTTATCTCTCTTCCATTCACTGTCATGCACTGGGCAGAGGGGCATCTTGCACTGGTTACCAGTCTACAACAGAGAAAATTCTCTAATAAGAATTATGAATGAGCTGCAGCTGTGTAGCCAGTTCATCAGATATGTCCAACCAACTCTTTTTACCTTATCAGTTCCACATCAGCATTGTGGTTGAACGTCCAGATGGTAGAGAGATCGCCAAACCCGTGGAGTTGAGGGTGATGGTCGGCGATGCTAATGATAATAGACCCACCTTTCCACAGGCACAGTACCACGCTGTTGTCAAGGAACTGGCTGCTCGAGGTAACAGACAAGCTCCATGTAAAACTACACTGACTAGTCAAAATGATTAACATAGTTTTAACAGTTTCTAATTGTGGGTGATTTTAGAAATGATCATAAAACAAAACAATGAGGAATTCCTTGTCACATGTACTCTGTAATGGGAATATTGTTTCACAACAAAGTAGAGGAAACACTTGCAAGAAGGGTTGTTGTAGTGATGAAAGGGCTGAGCATGCCAGATACCTTTTGTGAGAGCAGATTGGGATTTTTGCCAGGACACGGGGAAAGCACCCTCACTTATACCCGTGCTCATAAAAAGCACATGGTGTGTTGTCCAAGTGCAATAGCTTTTTTGTAAATGCTTTTAAAATAGTTGATTCTGGGAAATGAATTAAGTAGGACAATCTGTTAATCTAAATGGAATCACATAGTGAGGATTAAATGAGAAAGCAATTGTTCTATTCTTCCTCTCCCGTATTCCCTTTCAGTGTGCTATGTGAATGTAACATACCGCAGAGAGAAAAGCATTTTGGCCGTATGACGGAAATTTGGAAGATGTGTCTGAGAAGACTTTATTAATCACTTTGCCCTTTGAGATTCTGATGATGAAGTAGTTAATTGCAAAAATGGCATCTTAAGAGCTCTTGTGACTCTAAATTGGTTTGATATCTGCTTTTCTTTACTGGCACATCTTTCCCAGGGACAGAAATCCTGACAGTGCAGGCAGCTGATAATGATGATCCCAAGACAGACAATGTGCGGATCTTCTACCGTCTAGTTGGACAAATTCCAGAGAGCCCCCGTGCCCTCTTCAGAGTGGATCGTGACTCAGGCGTCATCTCCGTCCAAGCAGACAGTATGGAGGGCACAGCACCACAGTACACCCTCACCATCACTGCCGAGGATGCCAAAGGTGACTATGAATAGGGGCAAAACACTTGCATGTTTTCTTCATAGTACAACATAAATATATTACATTACATGTCACAATGTCTGTGAAGGTTCTCAGCCATCCAGGTCATGGTTATCCCAAAAATTCTGTTAATTAGCAACTGGACTACATATCATATTACATATTACAGTCATTTTTTTTTACGTTTGATTTCTTAGACTATAAGAGATTTAATTAGAGGATATCTTTGTACACAAACAAAAACTTTGAAAATCTTGTTTGACATATTATTTCTCAATCTTCCTCCCACTACACTTATGTTAGTTAGAAAAAAATACACAAAGACTGTGGACAGTATTCTCCTGGCTCAATTTTGGAGTTTGTGGTAGAAAGTCACATTGTTGTAGTATGAAAATAATGCATGCATAAAATAGACTTTACATGCCCGTTTTTTACTGATGATGGTGTTGACTAAAAAATGCAGAGTTTATGATTAAGGTGCTAATTGAGAGAATAGATATTAAAGAAAACTGTAATAAAAACATTACAAAGCAGTTACTGTGCTGAGCTGTACTTATTACTGTCATAAACAAAATGTATTAGCTTTGTGAGCTAATGCGTCAGCAGCTTCGTTGGCACTACAGTGTCCAGAGGATGTATATATACTAGCCTCTGAGTCTGCATGACTCATGGATCAGGGTGACAGAGACAAGATGAGGTACTCTCTGTTCTCTGTTGTGCTTTATTTGTATGATTTTCTGACCCTGAGTCATTAACAGAAACTGTGATGATGTTCCTGGCAGGTCTGAATAGTTCCTGCACTGTGGTTGTGACGGTTCAGGATGAGAACAACAATCCACCAGTTTTCTCCCAACATGAGGTACGAGAGCACATGTTCAAACAGACACGCACACATTTTTGTTCAGGACATAATAAACAATGCATTTGGAATAAAGGCAGGACAAATATCAGACCATAATAAGTGGCTTTTGGACTGCAGACTGTGAATCTGCTCTGCAGGTCACTGATCTAATTTTTCTGGCAGGGAACTAGATATGCGCTCTAATCTCAGGCTTATAGTGATGGCACCATGTTATTGGAAGAGTTTTATTTAGTTCTTTGTACTCTAAGTGGACACTGTTTTCACAATTTAATTTGATAAAGCTTTTTTGGAGTCCAGTTTGTTTATAACCAAATCTACATCATGGCTACACAGTGATGTAAGAATCCGTGTTGTCTTAGCGATTACAATCTCACTGATGTGTCTATATCAGCTGGTTCTTCATTTCAGAAGTTTACTAGTATGAATTTACTCAAGAGATATGAAAATATGTATATTTACCTATTTTAGGGTCTCCTGGTGGCTCTACAATTGGGACTAGAGACGTTGTCATTTTCTTCCCCATTTCTCTGTCCCTTCATTTAGTGTCATCTGCTTTCTGCCCTCTAACACCAATATAAAATGCAACAATATAAAAAAATAGATTTAAAAAATATAAATACAGATGCAAATACAACTATTATGTATTTGCTTTTATTTATGTTTCATTTTTATGTTTGCAGCAATTAAACATCTTTGGGAGTTACCTCCAATATATATTTTTAACTTCTAGTGATCCAGCCTAGCACGGCATCTTTAAAGCTGCAATCATGGGCCCAGCATGAAAAGGGACAGTGGTTTCCCTCATTTTGACATTGCTGCTGGCATGAAAAATGTGCTAAATATAGGTTGTTACAGAAAATCCCCTCACTTCCACCTACATGTGCTGCATAATATCAGAGAGAAAGATCATGAGGGTTAGGAGGTATGTGGGAGAGCCCTGCTGTGATAATGGTGAACCAGACTCCAGCTATTCTCTCTGACAGAGCATAGTGACACTGGAAGACTGCACGGACACTGTGAACTGTGAAGGAACATTTTATTTTCAGCAAGAAGAGAAGGTACTCCAGTTATATTTAACTGCAGAAATTGGCTATAGAGCTTTGGCATGAATGTCCAGACAAATAACAGGAGACAGTATTGTTGAATACAGACTTAGAGAATAAAATGTTGTACAGTATATACAGTTACATGTATCATCATTCTTTTTGAAGGTTTTCCTTTGCTGAAAGCTCATTTTCAAACTGTTTCAAACAAATGTGTGCACTTACTAAGATAATTGCCACTACAAACACACAAAAACAGAGGTGGAAAATGCTTTTGAGCAGGTCATGCTTGAGTAGTGCAGCTTTTTCCATGGTGATGTGAAGGCAGCACTGTAGGGGGTGGTGTGGGAGGAGGGTGGTGACAGGGGTGGGTTTAGTGACCCTGTGGATGGGGCAGCCAGATCAGAGACATGGCTGCTTCACTAGAGGACATCTGTGAGTGGCAGATTAAACGGCTGTCCAAACACACAGTGGTGTGTGAATAAAGGTCAGCTAACACCATGAGGATAAGAGGGGGCAAGCCTATACTCACACATTGTCATATATAGTCACAACAGAAAATTAGACAGGAGTTGCAAAATAGTAGCAATGGCAACTGTCTGGCAAAACGTACAATAGACTGTTACTGAAATAAATATTTATTATTTCATATGTAATGCAGCTGTTGATGCAGTCAGTTGAGAATAATACAATTATTGTTCACCTTAATTAGCCTGCCTCCAGGATATACCTTTATAGAGCTATTTATGAAGTATTTATAAACTGTATTATTCACATAACAATAACATTTATGTATAATGGAAATGCAGATTTAAGAGTAGAAACATAGGGTCTTCCCTTAAGTGTGTTGCATTAGGCTTAATGTGAGCTGAGGCCACTTTGTAAAATGTGATCAAAGATTATATATATAGATATAGGCACACACTTTTGCTTACTGTAGAAGTGTCTTGTGTAGGAATTAATGGTTTTTCTCAGTTTTGGGCATGCATTTCTCAGTGATGATATATTGTCCATCTTCTCTCCTACAGTACGGACCCTTTCACATCCCAGAGGATGCCCCTGTGGGCACCACAGTAACAGCTGTGCTGGCAGGGGATGCAGATGTTCGAGGAGGAGACAGCTGGCAGGTGGACTATCGTGTAGAGTCTGGGAACGAGGAGGAGGTCTTTACATTGATGACAGACAAGCAGACCAATGAGGTCTCACTTGTGCTCTCTAAGGTGAACAACACAAAACACCCTTCGACCCGTCCATACATATTTGGCAATCTCATTTATTGCTCATCACACATACAAAGATCAACAGAAAGAAAACTGATGTATTACTTGATAATAGAGTATAATAGACTTAACAAATTTCTCCTCTCAGGGACATAAATAAGAATGTGAAGGACCATTTTTGACATGATGGCTTGGATCTGTCCTTGATGTCTGTGTAGTTCTCAGAAATCCTTCATCAGCTGACCGTGTTGTAATGTATAGTTATGGCATGTTAAAATAGCAGTCGCATAGCCTATAACTCAAGACACTTTTATGAGGACATGCTTTTAACATTACAGTGTGTACATGTGAGGCACAGACTGAAGGGCTGGAAACAAGCACTGCGATATGTCAGCTCTTCTGTCCCACATGCCTCAAATGAAAAAATAGTCCAGATGACATTCAAAAGTTTTAGCCTAATAATCTCTCCCGTCCCCTGGGTGCATCACTCTTCGCCTGCCTTCTATAATCCAGCAGGGTGTTTTAGGGATGCGTGAGTGTATTTGTGTGTGTTTGTGTGTGTGTCTACTCTGATGGTCTGCTCTCTGTAAGTGGGCCATGCTGGAGACAGTCTATTATTTTCAACCTCTCTGTGGGAGCAGACAAATGTGATTGAACCGTGAGTCGTACACACTCCTGTGAGATAAAGCAGGAGATGCCTAAAAGCTAAAAATGGAACAAATGCATTACATTATATTGACACACAAGGACTTCTGTTTTGTAGAAGTAATGTCATACAGATTCAATTCCTAATTCCCACATTTAAAGCTCTTGTATTGATCTTATGAGATACAGCTATAACGAATTTTGTGTAACTAGAAGGGAAACAGTTGTTTATTTATTTTACTTTAGTAATGATCAAAGCTTAAATCCTTCTCAAGTAAAGCCCCGGTGGATTAAAATTCACTTGAGAAAATCCTTTTAGTCATTGTATTACAGTGTGAGGTCAGTGCCAGGAGGCAGACACATTTCATTATTAGAAATTACACACTGCTCACAGCCCAAGTGAATAATTAGATTGTGTGAACACTAATGGCAGTTTACCACACAGGCTAGAGGCTGTGATTGTGTAAAATGTATAATAAACCACGGGAAGTGAAGGGAATCTAATCAGGATGGAAGAACTGTAGACATTACATCAAAAATAAAACTATTACGTTTTGTTCAAATGAAATGTCTTCTGTAGTTTAAGTGAAACAGGGTTTGTAACAGTTCAGTAAATTATATTAATACAACATTTAACATAATTAAATTTATTAATAAATGCATTCATTGTCAGTTTAAAATACAAATCACTAGTCTTCTGATACTATGCAGTGATAATCAGATGATGGTAAGCACAAATGCTATTAAACATTGGTTTCTTGAGCTTGTAAATTTACTCTCTGCAGTAAACAGAAGCAAATTTGTATAGTTTTACAGTCTGTTTTGAAAGAAAGTGCAAAGAAGAATGTGTGTGATAAGGTATATTACATTACAATTGCTGGTGAGGCTGTCTAAAGTCGCTATAATCAATATTCTAAATGTTAGCAATGGGTCAAATTGCAGCAGGTATGTGTACGACTGTCAACTGTAATGACGAAAGCAAGGAGATAATCTATGTCGCTCCCTCAGTTACTGTTTTCAGTGAGAAAATGTAAAAACTTACTGTGCACTACCTGCCCAACACTAAAAGTATAATAAATTAGTTACACCTGGTAAAAAAACGTTGGTGGAGGGAAAAACTGAGATAAAAAAATAGTGTTAATATTGGACTTGCATTCATCTGAAGGACATAGACATAATTCTGAAAGAACAATAGGATTGCTATTCATATGCTGGATGTGTTATCAGTTGTAGATCAGCCATAACAGTGATAATATTTAAGTGTTTAGCTCATTTCCACTGCCCCCTAATGGCAAGAAAATTACGTTGTTGTAGTTTTAAATGAAAAAAGTGGGTGTACTCTAATTCTCAGCATTATAAATAGAACAGCAATCATATACATGTCTGAAATATACATAATTATTTATTTTGGAGACACATTAGGGATGATTATAACAGTTTACTGGTATCTGATTTAATCTTTAGGGTCAACGAACTGAGGTAGTGCTGTTATTTGAATCAGTAATGTAGCGTTTCAGATGACTAACTATGCCCCAGAGTCCATGCACATGTTCTGGTGCCTTGATACACACTGAGTAGTTTGATGTGTCACTTCCAGCCAACAGCAGTGCTCATATACCCTCCATGTCCTAGAGTTCTTTTCCCTGGCAACAGAGAGGCAGTCATCCTAAGCAAGGTAATGTCAGGCAGTGCTGGTTCAATAATGTACTTTTTTATGGTGAGAGAGAACACACTAAAGGCTGGAACGTGACAGTAAATGCAAACCTCAGGCCCTGATTCAGAGGACTACCTTAATAATAATTATCAAATACACTGGAGAATAAGATAAAATATGTTTTATTTTGCATCAAAAATCAGTCACACATTTTCAAATCACAGTGCACTGCTATTACTACAAAAAATGTTTTAATCTTTCCATACTCCCACTATAAAACTACTTTGGTTTGTAATCTTCCAAAGTCAACTGATACTATATTTAGTGTCTAGATTATGGTAATCCTGCCACTTGAAATCTGCTAATGCCACATTTGAACCCAAATATAGAACACGGTAAAACATTAATATATTTATTTAATTATTTCCCATACAGTGTATCGTGTGTACACATAAGTATTTATTGCATTGTAGGAGTTATATATATATATAGGAGTTACACAATACAATACAATGTATTGTACAATACAGTGAATCAGTTGGCTTTTTTCACTATGAATAGAGGGTAGTTCAACTGGGTGATACTGCAAACCTCTTCCAGTATATCCACTCTCATTGGAAGTAAGATAAGGGGATTGGTCACAAGGGACTGTGTCCATCTCCTGTTTGCAAAGGCAACATGCTGTTTATATGTGTGGGTGTTCATCTGTCAGTGTGCTCATACAATTTATTTCAATACTTTCATAAATCGTCAAGGTGCAAATGTCAATAATTTAATTAATGAATTAAATTAATGCTCTCTTTGCTCAACTAAGCTTTGTGGTAGCAAAGAATGCAATGCAGAAAATTGTGTCCAAGTACAGTAAACAACACACACATATTGTACCCACCTGTGCATGTGATGTAAAACAATAAAAAGCTGACTTATTAGACCAGGTAACCGACCATTCCTCCAAGATTCAGTTCTGACATTAGCTGAGGCCTTATCGGGATAACTTTTGCGGCCCTTGTGCACCCATGACGGCATTTATTTTATACCTTACAGCAACATCAACAAATCTCTACAAACCCTAAAGGACTGTAACCTCGCGCATATGTTTTCACAGGTGTTGGACTTTGAGCGTGAGAGTGAGTACATTCTGGTTCTCAGTGCCCAGAACCCAGTGGCTCTTGTCCGTGGCCGATATGGACCTGCATCCACAGCAACAGTCACGATTTATGTTGATGATGTAAATGAGGGTCCAATCTTGTCTCAAAGTCATTATGAGGTGACTGTCAGAGAGGGTGAGGAACCAGGAAGAGTTATTGCCACAATCCGAGGTTATGATCCTGATTCTCATCCAATCAGGTAAACCTTAGGATTACTTAATAATGTATCAATAGTCATCTACTGTACTTCACCAATTCAGGAAGACAGAAGCATAAAGCATCACCATTTTAGTTTTACAGATATGCACATATTTTCTACACAGGTATTCTCTTCAAGGGGACACCAAGAAATACTTTTCAATAGGGAAATATTCTGGTGAACTAAAGACTGTGCATGCCTTGGACAGAGAGGAGAACAGCACGTACACCATGGAGGTCATTGCAGTTGATGGGCGTAAGATTGCTTTAATCACTTGTATTACTACACCACTGCATTTATTTCTGTTGAATAGTTTTTATGTCTAAATCTCAGATTACAGTGCATGCCCATTAATCTTTTTTTCCTCTTAGGAAACTCTTCCTTATCTGCATCCACTCTTGTGACTGTCCAAATCCTGGATGTGAATGACAACAGTCCAGTGTTAGTCGGAGACTATTCCTGGAAGTACCTATGTACACCTCGCTGGGAGGACCAAGCTCTGGTGCTGGCCTCACGGGACAGTGATGGGCCACAGCATGGAGGACGTCTAAACTTCTCCCTGCGAAGTGATCCCACGGTCCGACGTAACTGGAGGCTAACACCTATTAATGGTGAGTTGACCAGGAGCAGCCAGTCAACCCAAAATATATTAGTCTTATGATCACAGTTGAAAAAAAGCAGAGGGAAACAAGTTGCAGGAAGATGCCACTTTGGTTAAAACTAGCTGAGATAAACTGTTTCCAATTATATTCAGATATCTTTTGTATAACTTATTGGATACATTTTTAACAAAGGTATTATAATTATATATTTTTTCAAACACTAATTTCAAGTATCAGTCATGCCCAAGTACTTTGGTCTGATTTTCGTGGCTAACATGGTTACTTTGGCAGCCAACATGGTCACAGAGTGCTTTGCAACCAAGTGTAATTATCGCCCCAAACAACCCACATATCCAAACCAAATCTGGCAACTGTACACAGTGTGGGCCAGACTTGGCTTATATTTGTTCCTCAAATGCCAGAACACAGCAAACTCTGCTGATCTTTTCATTTTAGTGACAAATTGAAGCCATCACAATAAATATATGGATTATAGTTGTGATTATTTCGTCATTGATGAAATAATGATACAGTAAATCATCCTGTGATTTGAAATGGCAAGATGGATATCTGACTATTGTTTCATCTAATATAGTCCAAGTAAACTGCCAAAGTCAGCTCAAAATCAGCATAGGCTTCTGAACAATGAGAGTAAAGAAGATATTCTCATGTCATCCTAAAAACCCATGGATAAAAGCCATTGCACACTATGGATATGCCATGGTGGGCTTAAAGTTATGTATTATTTATTAAAATATCACATCCATAAGTACAAATAGTCAAAAAGGAAAAAAGGGTGATCTGATAGTGAAGATGCAAATTGCCTAGTTTCTATTTTCTCCTGACTGGGATGGGAGGTGTAACATAATTATCATTTTTTATAGTTGTAAATTACTAGTGTTTGGCTCATTTAATGTAAACTATTTAGTGCTGTGACGTCTGTCATTAAGTCATTCAGACAGCTCAACCGCTTCCCTCTTAGGTTTTTTTTTTGATCTCCCTCTTTCACTCTCCTGTTCCTGTTGGTATTGATTGAGCCCAGCTGTAATTATATCTTCTGTGTAATTTCTTTGGCGTCATTGCTGGGTTCCTGCCAGCTAATGGAGGCTAAAAGAGGAATCTGACAGAATGCATTGCACCTGGCCACAGCCAATAATGGTCCTACTAATAACATGTACTTCTGCCAATATAATGTCTGCTGTTGAGTTGCACAGTTTGTCTGACACAAACCGAGCATCTCATGAAAAGAACACGTGTGTGTGTGTGTGTGTGTGTGTATGTGTGTGTAGCATTGCCATTCATTCTAAGTCTCTCAAATATAGCATGTTCAAATAATGAACAGATCTTTTCAAGGTAGCATGTTCCTATTCCACTTACAGAACCTTCATTTATTAATGACTCTTCATAGCAGTAATGAAAGGAATGTAGTACACACAGTCTGCCTGCAGCACATTCAATAGCATTGTAATGTAAAAATTATTGTCAGTATCACAATCATCCAAAATAGTTGTGGGTGGCTCACTAATCAGAGATTCAACCTGCAAAAATGTCACATTAGAAGTGAAGCAGTGCAGATACAGTAACTACATTAGCAGCCTCTTCAGAAGTACTGCTCAGCTTATGTTTCCCTGGCTGACAAATGGAACATGAAGGGGAATGATGGTAAGGTGCAAGCATAGAGTTTAAGACCCTCAGATAAGGGTTCAAACAGCTTGATAAAGCGCTTCTCTTTACAGGCTAGGCCTTTTACGTCATGCAGCCAGGCGTGTATTTTAGACTGATCTACAGAGATAAGATAAAGACTCGAACACTTCAGACCACTCCATACACAGCTTCACCATTCTCTCCTACTCTGTGTTGTGTAGTTATGCAGTTGTGTGAATGTGTTTTAATGTCTATTTTTCTTTAGTAGTTGGAATTTTAAAATAGATAAATCTTCTTGATGTGTATTTTGATGTGTATCTGTGTTGCATTTGAATCTTGTATGATTTAACAATGCCTTTAACTTAGTTTAAGCCCTTTTCAAACTTGTCTGCTTTGTTTTGTTCTGTACAGTGCATGTGCAGTTGTACTGCTGCACAGGAAGGAATGCCTTAATATAAACACAAATGATGAAAACAATGTTGTTATTACTATTGTGCATGGTGTAAGTATAAATATCAAGAAGCCACACACATTTTTGTCATTTTGTAATTAATAAAGTGTTTTGTCCTTCAGACACTCACACCAACTTGTCCTTAAACATCCCCTATCTGGCCCCTGAAGTCTACACTGTGCCCTTCACCATCTCTGACAGCAGTTCTCCTCCCAGGAGCACCTTCATAAACTTGCCAGGTAGTGCTGACATGTCTGCTGATGAGCTAATGCGAGTACAGGGAGGTTATGGGACAAGAGCATAGGAACAATCAATAAATATCAGCCTCTGTGTGCCAGCCTGTCCTAGCTCTCTTCTTGTTTATTAATGATACAATGGGGCTTTACAAATGATTTTTCCAGGCTTGTGATTACACAGCTCTTAAGACTGTGTTCTGCCCAGTGTAGCCTGCTGATACCACATATATACAGCACTGTGTCAAAGTATTTGCCACCTTCCTGAGTTTTTATTTGTTTGCATATTTGTCACACTTAAATGATTCAGATCATCAAACAAATTTTAATTATACACAAAGATAAATATAGAGTAAATACAAATTGTTTTTTTAATGATGGTTCTGTTTATTAAGGGGAAATGCTGTCGAAACCTGCCTGGCCCTATGTGAAAAACTAATTGTCTTCTAAATCTAATAACTGGTTGGGCCACTATTGGTGACAACAACTGCATCAAGCATTTGCAGTGACTGGCAATGAGTCTTTCACATCACTGTGGAATTTTGGCACACTGTTCTTTGCAGAATTGTTTTAATTCAGCCACACTGTAAGGTCAAGTATGAACGGCGTGTTTAAGGTCATCCCACAGCATTTCAATTGGATAGTAATAAGTAAGTAGAAATAATAAGTAGATTTGTGAAGAAGAAAGACTACTCTAATTCTGCTACACTGGGATCTTGATTCATTACATTTTTATTCTACACTTTAGATATTCTTTATGTTTTCCAGAGAGGTTAGTGGATCTACCATACGACTGCGTTTCACCAATCAGACATAGCCATGCAGTCACATTACAAACAAACACACTATGGCGCATAGCGGAATAAAGTCTTCACACGTAGCAGACAGGAAATGAAAATACATGAAAAGTGGCACAGGCAAATTTCTCCAATGCTAAAACTGAAGACGATGAACGCCCCTGGCCTCATATACAAAGCATGCTTCGCTTATGCATAGTGCAGAAGAACAGCTCTATAATGTGTCTTGTCCAAACATACATAGTTACCTACAGTAGGTATTGTTTCAAAAGCTGTATGTTGTTTAAAAGTTAGATTTGGAAATTTGTGTTTCTTGTGCCTTAATTTGTTTTTTTGTTGTTACTTATTTTTACTCATCTTTTTTTTTATTTGAAAGCACCAGATTATATTTTATATTTTTTTGTCTGTCTGATTACTATTTCTAAAAAAACAAATTACAATCAAACAGTTACTCAGTACTTGAGTAGCCTTTTCCCCAAATACTTTTTTACTCTTACTTGAGTAATTTTTTGGATGACTACTTTTTATTTTTAGTAACATTATTTTGAAGTAATGCTACTCTTGCTTGAGTAAAGTTTTTGGCTACTCTATCAACCTCTGGGGGCCTGATGTGTTTCTATTTGAGATACTTGAGTTAGATACTTGATTTGAGACCTGACAGCAATCAGGTCAGGATGTGACAAGTGAACTGTGGTTAATCTCAATTATGAAAATTACTTTTTCACATAGGGCCAGCCAAATTTGGACATTTTTTTAATAAATGAAATCATCATTTAAAAACACATTTACTCTGGTTATCTTTGTAAAATACTAAAAGAAAGTTGTTTGAACCATTTAAGTGTTACACATATGCAAAAAAATAATAAATCAGGAAGGTGGCAAATACTTTTTCATAGAACTGTATAAAACCCAAAACAACACATAACCTTCAGGGGTTATGATGTACAGGTATATAATGTTGTTTACCTACAAATGCTTACCTACAAAACTGTAACATAAAGCAGAAGTCTTGTTTTCTAAAAGATTCATTATCAGATATACAAGTATAACACTGTAAATGTAGTCATGTAGGGACAAGAAATGCTTACTTATGAACGGTAAGTTTAACTACTACTACTTAATTTGTCTTAAAAATACACAACTAAACATTAATGCTACATGTAGTGTGATAGAAAAATCCTGATCCATGATTTAATGTTGTCTTGTCTTCATTGAATTCCCTCCTTTTAGTGACAGTGTGTCCCTGCAACATCAGAGGGAACTGCAAAATGGCTGCAAAGCAGTTGCAGGGAATGCCAACTATTCAGTCTGCAGTGGGCATTTTACTTGGCACCTTTGCAGTAATAGGTAAGCAAAGACACTGGTGAACATTGTGAACATTACGGATACATTATGAACAACTGTGGAACTGAAAACTCATGAGCTTAATTGCAAGCTTTGGTTTTTCATACTGTTTGTAGTAGGTTATTTTATGCAATAAATATCACAGTGGTGTTGAATATCTAATTTATATAATATTTCAACGTATTTCTTTATTCCAGGAACTATCCTCATTGTTGTATTTGTGAGATTGTCCTACCAGAATCCCAAACGACCAAGAAAAACTAACCAGGAGAGAGTTCCCCTGAATATTTCAATTTAATGAAATTACTATGTATTGTAGCAAATTTGCATGTATATTTCAGTTATTGAATGAAAATTCTTATGTACACCTGAAAAACAAAGGATATTTTAGTTCAGTCCTGAAGTCTAATGTACAGTATAGTAAGTGCTGTTATCTTCCATTGTAACTTTTTATTGCTCTAGACTATTTAATTTGCTACATAGATATTAAATTCTTCATTAGGAAAACTTTGACTTTGATATTATGACTGATTTTTTCCTTTTATTTTAAAACCTGATCGAATGTTGTAATTTATATTAGACGTATCTGATATCCATTAGTGTTCTCTACTTGTTATTTAATATGAGGAAAATTATGATTTCTAATTCTGATTAACAGCTACAAAAATATTGTTGTAAATCTTTAAATCAGAAGAAATATGCTTGTAAATGCTGAAATGTAATGTATCAAAATAATAAACACGTTCCCAGAACTACAAATCCTCATATCTATATGTTTGTGTGGTTCAGTCTAAACTATATTCAGACCTGTAGCAGCACAATCTTTGATGTACACATTCAATGCATGATATTTGTTCTTATTTCTGAAATCTTTCTACTCTGTAGCTACATGTACATGCACATTATACACGTGTCCAGTGTCCATTAACGACGTGCTCCAGTGACTCTAGTGCTGTGGCTGTCTTTATAAATGCTGACCCAGAAGATTTAAATGGAAAGCAAAGCTGTATTCAGAAGTGTTGCTATGAATAGCTCAACAGTTGAATGTCTATGACACTCACTCTGCTGTGTCCAACTAATTACCTCTCAAAGACAAAGCTTTAGAAATTAAATGGAGGCTGCATTCACATCCATTAGCCCGGTGTCACAAAAGTGTAATTCATTTTCAAACTCAACTGTGAGAAGAAAAAAAAAGGAGGCAGTGACATTGTCCCTGATTCATATGACGCTCCTCACACAGGCACCTTTAAAAAAAAGCATGGAGGGTGGTTAAGAGCCACTGAAACTAAAGTTAAAGTTACATTTTTTTTATGTAATTACAAAAATGTAACATTTACATTTTCAGTTGCTTCAGTCTAAACTCACTAAGCATTAAGCATAAATTGGGTCTTCCATTTAAAGGAAGTGCAGTTAGCCACTAGCTATAGTGAAGAAACTCAAACACCTAGGATAAATACCTTTTTTTAATTCTCAGGAGTTTAAACTAATCAAATCAGAGCTAAAGGGCAAATGAATGTTAGATGGCCAGAAACACTGCTGGATGTAACTGTTTTGTAATTCTTATAATATTGCTGTGCCTCAAAATTTAAGTGCAAAGTGACAGCTCTTTATCTGTAACTTTATCATGAGCTTAGGTGAAACTTAGTTAGTGGAGTGTTGTATTTTAATTAACAACATTTCCAGCTGCTCATCAACTCCACTGTTCCAGCAGGCATGGAATGCAGGAAAATGTATGTTTATTGTCTACGCTAGGAGAACATTTAGCCAGACTGGGCAAATTACTGTTTAAGCTTCTAAATAACATATTTTAAATGAAACACATAAAATAAGAACACTCAGAAAGACACAGGTACAAAACCCTTTCACAAAACCATTCACAAAAAATCTTGACATGTATATAGACACATGCACACATTGCACATGCATGCCTATCTAATACTTTTTAAGCACAAGATTAAAATTCATTAATAAGTTAATACGCTTTTCAATAATGTCTTTGTGTTGCGTATTCCCTACCACTTTAATCAGACTTAATCTTTACTTCTGCTGGTAATATAAAATGATCTAAAATCACTTCTGCATGATAAAAATATTCCTGCTGCAACTGAAAATTTGCTGATAGATTTTTAGCACAAATACTTGCAGCTACTGTAAAGTGTGTCATCTAAGTTCACTGTCAATGTGAGTAACCTGTCCTGTGTGCCATCATAGCATATGGGAATAGAACTACTGTACTGTGTGCTCTCTGACTGGTCTGGGATTATATCACGAATCACAATCACATCAGTTTTATATACATTCATTTGCAAAATACACTAACTAACTAGTAATCTGATAATGACATACATCTAACATTTCACAATATTGCAAAATTATTTGTATACAGACTACACAAAAAGGGTGAACTGACACATCCTTTGGGAGCCTCTCCTTCTATAATAGAGAATGCTGATTAATTTTCACTTGCAAAATAAATGAGAAAATATTGCCTGATCAGATCAAAAAGACCTTGTTCTTCAACTTTTCCTTTAACTTTAACAGACTGCCTTAACAGGGTTAAAAGGTTAAGTTCATTGTTTATTGTTAAAGCTGCTGGCCTTTAATAATCATTTTCCTCAGGGTGACACTTAGGGGGGCCTGGGAAGTACTAAGAAACAATGGAATAAAATTAAAATTGGAAACATTTACTTATTCATTATCACAAATTTGTGTAGGTCACATGCTCCCTCAGCAGGATATGTGCAATAACTTACCAAATATACAAACAATGCTGCTGATAGCCTGTGTACTCACTGCCATTTCTATTATGCTATTTATATATCTGGCCTAACTGTTCCAATCAAAGCACCACATAGTTCCAAGTAAAAGAAAAACACTGAACAGGAACCTGGGGGAGATGCAAGGGCAGAGGGGAAGGGATTAGCTTGTGACACGGGGTCAAGCGTTATGTTTAGGAGGTAATGAGGCTCCATCTTTAGCCTTGATGTGTTCCAACCACTCCTTTGAGGACTGGGATGGTTCAGCTGGCTAACTTGGGGTGCAAGGCCATTGAGAGAAATGAGTGTGAGATTTCCAATCACTTCAAGTAGCTTGGGAAATGAAAGATAATTCACCACGTATAGATGGACGGTCTGGGACAATTTCCCCCAAGTGACTGGCCAGTTTTCCATTGCACAGTTACCAGAAGAGTGTTTTTCTAATCCTTCCCCCCTCTGTTTCCCCACAGCTTTGGCTATTTTAAGATCATGAAGTTTCACTTTGGCTCCAAACTTGACAGTTTTCCCATCTGTAGCTGTTGGATTCTTCCTGTGTATCAGTATGTTTCTGATACATCTTCCATTATAAATATGACATATAACTCTTCTATGCCAAAGTATGAGTAATAGCAATTTTTCAACCTAATTTTAATGAACGACTGAGGCAGCTGTGAAAGGCTTTACTCATACTGATGAACTCTCAAATAAATATCATACCCACACTTACACTCAGTGTTATTTATTGTTTTGGTTTTCTGGCACACAGCTTTACTGTTTTGGTTTTCTTTCATCACTTTCAACGTCACTTTTGACTCCAGCAGGCAGGTGATTAACTGTCTGTCCGAACGATAGGCAGTTAACAATTTTGCCCCAATGTCAGTCTTATGGTCGCAGTTTGCAGAACGTGGATAAATATCAGCTATTGAAGGTATAAAGGAACTGTTGAATGTTTTGGGAAAATGCATTTTTATCATTCTACACACTGTTAATCCATAGACACAAAGACAGCAGCCAGGTAACAAAAACCTCCAACCCTACCAGTTCTCCCAAAACTCACTTATTTTCATGGAATGTCATATTTGTTTATTCCCTGGAGCTCACTGGTACTATGTGTTGTACTATTTCTACTTGCTTGGCATTTGCACTAAGCTTTTTCCTCTTGTTTTCACTCTTACTGCTAAGATAAACTAAACAGCTGTGAGCTGCAGCTTAATATTTACCTCAGAGGCTGTTTTTGATCTATTTATACACCATCAAAATATTCCTCTAAAAGATGGACACCATCTGTTACATAATAAATATTATATGGTATTAACTAGTCATCCTAAAAAAGATATGATGTATTCACATCAAAACACAAGAGAAATCAGCCTCCTTGGGAGAACGTCACCGCCACGATCACCGTCTGTTTTAGTAATGGCAGTTTCATTACTAAAGCTAGTTAAAAGTGGCAAACATATTTCTTGAAATTAATCTAGCAAGCCCTTGCTACATCCATTTAATATGGTTGCAACAATTCTCTCTTTGTTTTTTGTCCCTTCTTCATTACACAGATTAGGCACTGAAGGTTAAAAAACACAAATGCCTTTAATTTCAGTATAAAAGGGTTTTAATGGTCTGATTGGATTCTTATATCATCTGTTTGAGCATTTCTGTCTCTTGTGGGTTTGAGGCACGAAATCCAATTTTTATTTGTTGTGATTTGGATCAACTGAGAGCATAAAGATGTCTATTTGTTGTTCATTTGACTGATTTGTCATCTTGCCATACATTACAGAGTGTAGAGAGTAGATGCAGCTTCATTTACATTTTGATTGCAAAGTGTTTGATTACATTTCATCTAGAGGCGCACACATTTTTACCATAGCATTTAATGCTACTGATTACATTCAGAGCATACAGGCTCTTATTAGAGTATCTGTGGAGTTACAGCTCCCACCAATGAATGTAGAGGAGCATGTAGGACATTTGCTTCCTGTTAACATGGTTCTAATGGAAATTGAAATTCAAAAAGGTTAAAACCGTGAAAGTTCCCCATTTGAAATGACCTCAAGAAATGCTGCAATAAACGACCTGCATAGTGTGGGAACAAACTTGCTCTTAGTTGTTTCAGCATCCCCTGCCCTTTCAGTAAATTGTGTTTGACTAATATAAATTGCCTGCAATTACTGGCAGTTGAGAAAGGTCAGAGGCTGTTTTCCATTTGGACAATAAATTGATTCACTGACAGGAATTGTGCTGCATATAACACAACTCAGTGGTGCGTTATGTTGCATCATTGTGACTGATGTGCTCCAGCTGTCCACTTACTTTAACCACACTTTAACAGTCTTTCTGGCAGAAAGTTTGAGATTCTCTGAGTCTGAACAAATAATTTGTCTTTGCAAGCATATCTTCAAGGCGTAAAAATAAACTATTTGTATGATCCAACCTTCCTATAACTTTAAAAGTGGATTAAGTCTAGTTGATGTGTGATTTTAGGAGACTGCTGGCTGTTATGTTTCACGAAACACTGTCACTAGCAGCGTGAGAACCTGTTAATGCTATTTGCTACAGCTCTGCTCCAGGAGTGGTGGACTGTAAACAAGCACATTTACTCAAGTTTTATACTTGTAAACATAATTTAAGGTACTTATTCAGAGATAAAAGTTGTACTTTTACTTTATTACATTTGTCTTCTGCTTCAGTTAGTAGTTTCTTTACAAATTGTACATTATTTGGACTATGTAGATTTAAAAATAAATAATGCACAGTATTTTCTTACAAATAAAAAAGTGGAGTCATACGGAATAATGTTCATTTTATCACGTTCTGTATGTTCTGCATGACCAGTAGCATATGGTGGCCAATGTTAGCAAACTTTCTATATATATTAATTAGACTTTATGATTTTTTCTCTAACAGTGATACAAAAGCGTCCTTATTTACAGTAGCTTTGACTAAGTTATTTTCTATGGTATTTCTGCCCTCACTCTAAAGCAAGATAGGAAAAAATGGGAGTGAGAGAGGGGAGATATGATACGCAAAGGTCATGAACTGGAGTCAAAAATTGCATTAATGTGACAGTGCTAGTATTTAGGCTCACTTGAAAAGTGCCACATTTTGCCCATTGGTCATGTCCAGAAAAGTGCGGTGTCACTTTAATGGGTGAAATGAGCTCTATCTCAACAAGGCTGCCTACACTTTGATGCAATCAGCAACAATAATCCTAAATATAATATACAAGATAATAAATTTAATGCTTTAAGAACATTTACAAGCCCAATTCCAAATAAAAGCTAGGAAACTGTGTAAAATCTACAAAAAAAACATAATGCAAAGATTTAAACATAGAAAATATGTATAAACGGCCCTGCGATAGACTGGCGACCTGTCCAGGGTGTACCCCGCCTCTCGCCCATATGACAGCTGGGATAGGCTCCAGCACGCCCACAACCCCTACGGGAACTAAGTGGCATAGAAAATGGATGGAATATGTATAAACTGAATAAAAATTTACGTTTTATAGGGAATTTTCTTAAAATAAAAAAAAGTTGGGACAGGGCCATGTTTACCACTGTGTGGCATCCTGTCTTCTTTTAACAACATTGTCTAAGCATCTGGGAACTGAGGAGAGCAGTTGCTGGAGTTTTAAGAGGTGAATGTTGTCCCATTCTTGCCCGATGGAGGAGTCTAATTGTTCTACAGCCAATAGTCTTCTTTGCTGTATTTTCTTTGTTGTGTTTCAAGATGCACCACATATTTTCATTTGGTAAATGGTTTGGACAGCAGACAGGCAGATTCTTGGATTTTTTTGACGCTATTATTTATTGGAGATTATGATTTATTCAAATTATTTGCAATTTTACCTTAAGGAACATTTTAGAAATTGTTCAGACCTCTGCTCATCTTTCTTTCTGAGAGACTCAGACCCTTTATGATGCTCTTTTTATACCCAATCAATTATTGACATGTTGGCAATTAACCTAATTAGTGCAAATTGTTTTTTCCAGCTCTTTGTTAGTACCAATTACTTTGCCAGCCTTTTGTTGCCTCTGCCCCAACTTTTTCGTGATGTTTTGCTGCCATCAATTTCAAATTACCTTTTTTATGTTTTCAAAGACCTATTGTAAATACAGAATCTTACCTCAAATAAACAGGATAGGGGTTTTGTTTAAGAAATGAAATGCAAAACAAAAAGAAAAGGTCGCATTTGTGCCTTTTTTTATCAGTTTAATACAATAATTTGATGTTCTAAAATGGCACACGGTTTAAAGTGCCTGTCAAACAAAATGGACATTTGACAGAGTATGTGCGTCACTCATGCTATTTATGGCATTTCAGAGTGTATTCACTCTATACTTACATTATCAAGGCAGGAAGCTGGAAATCAGCAATTTAATTCAAGAAGCAGCTGGAAAATATGAAAGCAAACCAGACTCTGTGACACTGCTCTGTGAAAACAGACTCTTTCCCTCTATTATGTATTTTAAAAGTAGATAGATCAACATAAATTATTACTGTAATACGAAGTGTAGAGTTGTTATTCATGCATTTTTCCAATAGATAACTTTTTATTTATAATAAGCATATTAATGAAATACATTTATTTGGTTGGTAAAGGGCATCCAATCTGCAACACAACATAAACACAACATAAATGACAACCTGACTGACTAATCACCAGAAAATGCAGACCATTTAGTGCATTATACTATTTACAGCAGTATTTACAGCAGCACAATAGTGTATGTGGGACAGATCCAAAATACAAATAAGCTACTGTATATCAACCTTTGTTTGCACAGATGATAATTGTTAGTCATTTTGTTTGTTGACAATCAGAAATACATACAATCAAAAATACATACAAAAACACTACAACGACATAGTTAATCATATTGTATCACTCAATCAAAAAATGTAATATGTATGACTGCTGCTTTAGTATGTTGCATGTACCACCACTGAAAAGACTGTGATATAAGAAGATTGTGATATAACATTGATTAAAGTGTTCTACACATGTGGACAGGACCATGAAAGAGAGGATCACAAAGGGTTCACTTCAGGGATCAGGACGAAGGCTGCTCGGTGTTACAATATCCGGAAAGTGGTGATGAAAGCCTCATATGAAGCATGTAACGCTGAATCATGTTATTCAGCTGTGGAAGGAAAAAATGAAAAAGAAAGAAAGAAAGAAGACTATTAGTTTGCTTATGATTAACCATTTCCTGCTTAATCTTTAGTCTTTTATTAGACACGTGTTTCCATGGTAGCAAAAATAACTGTCTTTTAGCTTTTACAGCGTGAACTTTGTATGATGAAAATTGCTGAATGTTAAATAACATTGAAAAGTAATAAGTATGTACTCAAGCTAAGTAAAATTTTCATGTACTTAGTTAGTATTTTATTCCCCTTTATGCCACTATGTCACTACATTTCACAGACAAATAGTCCACATTTCTCTTTACTAAATGGTTTTAAGTAGCTACTATTGGTTACTATGTAATAGTTGCTTTTCTAAATATATCAGTTTAAAAATATGATGCTCTATTATAAACTAAATACCATCCATCCATTTTCTATACTGCTTAGTCCCCATAGGGGGTGTGCTAGAGCTTATCCCAGCTGTCATGGGGCGAGAGGCAGGGTACACCCTGGACAGGTCGCCAGTCCATCGCAGGGCCACATATAGACAAACAACCATGCACACTCTCACTCACACCTACAGGCAATTTAGAGTCTCCAGTTAACTGACTGCATGTCTTTGGACTGTCGGAGGAAGCCGGAGTGTCCGGAGAGAACCCATGCAAACTCCACACAGAAAGACCCTGGCCGACCCCGGGAATTGAACGCAGGACCTTCTTGCTG
The DNA here is from genome assembly GCA_900302695.1 of Helostoma temminkii. Classification (NCBI taxonomy): domain Eukaryota; kingdom Metazoa; phylum Chordata; class Actinopteri; order Anabantiformes; family Helostomatidae; genus Helostoma; species Helostoma temminkii. Next base: position 90,318 of record OMLM01009167.1, on the reverse strand, counting down.
TGAGGCGACAGTGCTAACCACTGCACCACTGTGCCGCCCTAAACTAAATGCCCAATAATATAATAGTATAAAAGTTTCCTCTACCTTGATCAGCTACAACACATAAGTACACCTTGGGTTAACTGTTGATGTACTGTAAACAATCAAATTTTTCACTTTAAGCAATAATGCATGTGTTTATTATTTGACATTTAAAGTTCATCCTTCATCAACACTTTAGTTGGGTTTTAATCAATTTAGACATCATAGCTCCATTTCACTTATTATCATATAAAAAACATTTACACTATTATGTATTTTAGTATATTAAGAGTATCCACCGGCATACATCTTCTGATAGGCGTGACAGAAGGAGAAATTTCATATTTGCAGCAACAATTATGTGAAAACGTTTTAGTCATTCATTCCTCTCAGACTCTCTCATCCCACACGAATCATCTACAAGCGCTGACACTCTCCATCTTGGCAGAGACATTTGCATGATTGCGCTCCTCAGACTCAACATAGACCAACGCAAGGTTCACAAAGAGATTATAAATAGAAGTGATGACCACCTTTTTGCTGTATAGTTAAAATAATCATTTCATTTAAACACTGAAAGAGCAACAGGCACTTGAACTTGAAAGACATGACTGCTTTCACGTTTTAAAAGGTCTAAGTTGTCAGTATAAAAACACTGTAGTGTAGAGAGGAGAGCAACAAGCTTAGACACACAGACACAGATGCAGACACACATCCACACAGTCCACCTACACCTTCTCTGCTCACTGTGAATGTGACCTCTGCCACCAGTCATGAACCAAAGCTTGAGTGGGAGGAGACCTACTGTCCATGTGTGGGCACTCACTTTGAAATATTCTCAACAAAACACACGAGAGATGGTTGAGAAGGAATAAGGGAGAAAGAAAAAGGCTGCAGAGTAGTAGTAACGCACTCTGTTTTTCCACTAGAAGCCATGAGGGCACTTTGACCTTCTCGTCTCTTTCCTTCCATGTGGAGTGTGCGTATTTTAAATACACAAATTCCTCCAAATTGTAATTTCTGCGCCACATCCTGTAAATGATTGTGCAAAGGAACCAGTATACCAAGGAATTAACAGCATCAGATTCAAGCATTTTTAAAGCAATATTATAGTGCAGCTAATAGTACAGCTGGTGATGGGGCTGATGAAAATACTTTGTTTTATCCACATAACCTACATACAGAACCCCATAAAAACATTTTATTGAAGAATGATGCTGAATTGCTCATCTAAGAGCAAACTTGCTCAGTGTTATAATTCCCTTGTGCTCAACCTGTTGACCTATATTTTATCTTTGTCTGTACTCATCTGCCTTTGTTACTCTTTGTTTTATTGTGATACAATCCAAGATTTCTGATAACACATCTACTTTTTCTGCACTTCTACATAAGCTGTTATTTAGTGATGGACAGAGGCTCTCAATGAGAAAGCTGACAATGAACATTTGAATGGCATGAATAATAAAACTTCTACGAAAGACCGTGAAGCATGACCTACATTAGTCAAATAAAGCCCCAATTGGGGGTCTTAGTCTTTTACAGCTCTGGTGTAACAATAGTTCTTGTCATGTGACAGTTGTAATAATGCCAATCATTATTTCACAATGGCAGACCTGCTTATCTGTCATCAGAGGAGAGCTCCATAAACACTAAGTGGATGGAAAGAATCTGAGGGTAAGAATCATCAAGCCGTTAACTCAACAGCTGCTAGATGGTTTGTTTCTGTGAGGGACTCAGGCTGTCCAGTGTAGGCCCACTGATTATCGTATTTACTCGATGGTGCTTTCCAACATTGGGCCAACAGATTTGCACACATGTGACCTATTGAACGGTGACTGGAAAGCTTTGCAAGTGGTGCTGTCAACACTAGGACATAAATAAAGCTAAAGATAGGGCGATGTGGCTTCAGCCCAGGTTTCTGGTCAGCCAAAGGCTTTTAATAGAAACACTCTGATTTATAAAAGGCTAACATGGACTATTTTTGACCGGGTGGGCTTCGGGGATAGGGGTCTTGGAAACTTGTGACGGTTCTGGGTGCATGACTGACCCCTCTGACTTGAATGTGTTGGTGGTGGTTGGTTGTGGGAGCTTCAGCAGATAACAGATGTGCTGGGGATCAAACTGACCAAAGGCCTGTAATGTTTTTGGAGACACTCCACAGAGACAAGCACAGAGATGATCACATGAGTCTATCCCAGTCAGACACAGTAAATTATCAGAACTCTCTTTAATAGGTCTGTCTAAAGATTGAATTTAAATAAAGCTTTGAGTCACTCTCCTTCATTTGAAGTAAAATTTGAAATAGGATTTGAAATTTGATTTGTTCTGAATTTCAATAACCCAGCATTTATTATTACTTTGTTGTTATATTTCATAAATAATTTCATCATCTTTATTAAAGTAGGAATCCCTAACATTTAACCTTGTCAAAATTCACGTCATTTTTTTTTATATATCTCAAAAACTAAATGACTAAGACATTTTGTACAGACATGTATGTTCCCCAGAAGTGATCTTATTAACTATGGGAATCCTGTAACTTTTCCTTCAGCAGCACTGTAAGGTTGATGTGTGTGGTTAATTTGATCGACTGTTAAATTTGTGTTTACACTTTCACAGTTCATTTAGAAAGGACAGTTTGTCCAGTAGTATCCTCAAAAGTAATGACATTCCCATCATCCAAAGGTGTACACTGTCTTTAGTGTTATATATCAAATATTGACATACTGGTGTTATAGCACAGTTTATATGGTAATACATCTTAATGGTACACCATTAAAACAATCTGCACCATTGCCAAAAAATTGTGTCTAAAATGTATCATGTCTATAATAGCAATATTAATTCACGCCAAGGATATGACACAATAAATCAAAACACTGTTTAGTCAATTTTAACACATGTTTATTATAATAATGGGCTTCTGTGACCACTGGCTTATATCAGCTCTCCTCAACCTTGACTGGAATAACTTTGAATGTAAATCTCTGATTGTTAAGCAAGCCAAATGTTTCTGACACTGATTTTAAACAGGCGTGTATGGAGTAAATAGGTTGACCAAGTTCTGATGCAGCACTGTCTGCATGTGTTGCTATAGACACCCGGTGCAAACACTGGATCTTGGATCAACAGGAGGGGAGTTTAAGGGTAAATGAGTACAGTGACTCAAGTTCCCTGAAGACCATGTAGGTGTCTGTTGCCCACTCAGGATATGTCATGGCTCAATCCTGTGTAACCTCACACTCTCAGAATCCAATGTTAGAGGTCTGCTGTGACTGTCATACCTCATGCACTGAGTATCAGGATATCAATAAACATTAGGTACACTGACTAACCAAGAAATAATGTCATGTTGCACTAGACACAGCCTGGATTGAAACCAAGAAAGATGCATTTTTTTGTTAATGCACGGAAGTTATGTATTTTAGTGAGACCATAGAGATGGTCTGCTCAGTTTTTTGTCGTATATGAATGATAGTCAGTCGAGTGTAGAATTGCAGCTCATGACCTCTCGACCATGACGGCGACGCTGTGTTTTCATTAATTACCATAACAGACCACCAACAGTGTGTCCATGGCCCAAGAGAGGGAACCTCGTCTCTTCTACCGCTGTGATTTATAATTGACTCAGTGAACCAAGGCCACTGCTTGACAACCTTAACAATATTTGGTTTATATACACAACCCATAAAATGTGTATATTGTTTGGCAAGTTGAATGGTTGTACCTTAAACTAGACCCTGAACCTGGGTGAAGGTCAAACATCAACATACAGGAAAAAAAGATGGCGTGTGGTTGGTTAGGACGGAATAAACTGGAGATCACAGGCTCGTTCACTGAGCTTCCGCGCAAAATAGATAACATGCTACTAAAAAAAGCCTCTTAATGAATCGAGAAACACACGTGTCACCACAGGGGCCTTTAGCATCGTTTTTATTTTGACAGGGTGATGGCGATGGATCACTGGCTCATAGACAAGTAGGAGAGATATGAGCTGGCCAAGCGTTTGTGTTGTGTTACATGTGCTGTTTGTATCCATGGCAACTACACTGTGGTTGTGTCCCCAGTTGCCAGATAGAGGCAATACTAAGAAACTTGATGATTTAGGAGAGCTTTTGTGCTGAAACACAAGGAGTGACTCAGTCTGTGTAGAGTCTGCCATAAAAACTTTGATCAGAAGGACAGATACAGTAGTTAGTTATAGTAGTTTGAGCCTGTGCAGCATCACGACTGTTAGGTTGATCCCTCCGTCTGCTGAAACGCCTGCGTCTCTAAAGCTGTTCTGGAATGTAACTAAAAGTATTTAATCACATACTTTACAGAGTTACAATTTGAAGGTTGTTCATTATTTAAGTATTTCTATTTATATATTTATTTTTTCTATTATTTTGTTACATTTTGCAGACTAAATTATCAAATAAAAAACATATAAAAAGCTTCTAAAATTCAATACACTGTTAAATCGCTGCACCAAAATGCTGCTTACACTTAACTAAAAATACTGCATGTAGATAATGATGTTACTGACAAAAGTACTAAAGTCTTACAAAAAATGTTTTGCTGCTCCTGTATGAAACTAATGAATCGTCTTCCATGTTACTTAAAATGAGTTGATTTCCTTTTAAAACAAGATGTGTAGGTATGCATTATTTTTACCATTACTGTACATGTTTAGCATAAATAAACAACAGAACAGAAAAATAAAATATGTTAAATACGTTTCATTTTCATTTAACAAACATTGTCATTCAGCTGCTGTGTTATCTTAAAAACTTGTGTCATTCTTGTATCTGATGAGCAACTTTTTCTGATCATTGTTTGTCCTGCAGGTTTGTATTTCACAAGTTGCTCAAATGCTGCTGTGTCTGGGAAAAATCACTACAACAAGCAAACAGATACCCAGATGCTAAAAATACATGTGACTGGCTCTATTTCTGAGGCCTGACTGTAATATCTTATTACATGGCACATTGATTGTAGATGAAGATGATGTGCCGGCTAAGGTATTCTCAGTCTCAAAAAAGCTTCCAGATGCTATTTTGGAAGGATTGCTGGAGTTATATGTGTTAAATATACCTCTCACACACACCCACTTCATTCTTTATTCATTACCCTGTACACTGATTTTTCCATAACCATAAGCAGTTTGGTAAAAATGAAACCAGACAGTGTAAAATAACCTTTTGATTCAAACAACACTATACAGTAGCAAGGAGGATGAAAGTCAACTATTATTGATAGTGGAAGAAAAATAAGAAAAAAGAAGCTGTCCCTCTGTATTTAACACAGGTGGATTTGCTGTGGTTAGCTTATGTCTATGAAATACCTAATTTAGATTCCTTGTTAATCTAAAGCTATAGATTTAAATTTATCTGTGGTTTATTTTTATTCAAGTAAAAATGTAATTTAAAACAACCAATCAGTCAATTGGAGTTATTACTGTATGTGAAACAAAAGACAGTAGATGCTGCCACCTACAGGAATGACTACACAAGATGAACACATTGCTTGGACACAAACTCATACAGCATTATAAAAAACTAATAAATTTAATTGAAATATGTTTGAGAAAAAAGCAAGCTACAGCAGAAACATAAATTCAATATCTAAGTATCAATATTAATATTGTGCTTGAACCGTAATTGAAGAAATGCTGTTATTCTAATATGATACTTTTTTCCTCAGTCAGATTTTGCCAATTTAAATGTATTAAACTAAACTGGTCTCCATTTTAGTTAAATATTTTGCTACTCCAACAATCTTTGATTTCAGTCTGCAAATATCACCTGAACTTTCCATATGCTTGCAAGCATGTACAATATAGTCATACAGTACTGTGCAGAAGTCTTTTTCCACCATTAGATTTGTTTTTAACAATGCTATGATGGCCATATCAACAGTATTAATTTTTTCTTTTACTTTAAAAAGTCTAGAAACACAAAAAGTTGTTTCTTGGCTGCTTTCCTTCCACAAAAGCCATGATCCATGTCATCTTTAGCCTAGATAAGCTGTTTCTTCCTAATTATTTTTTTTAACCCTGTGTACATATTTCCTATATTTTCTAGTTGTGTCCTAATAAAGAAAATAAAGAAATAAAAGTATATGGTTAACAATAAAACAAAACTAATGGTGGCCTTAGACCTTTACACAGTACTGTATGTTGAAGAAAAAGAAAGAATTAATTTAGCTTTTAAAAAGAAGTGTTGTACTGGCTTGATTAAAGTACATCTGCAGAAAAAAATCACAAATTTGAAATAACTTAGAGACTTAGACATATATCAACAAATTTAATTTTTACTTTTACTTTTATTTTATTTTTTACTATCTTGTAGTATGTATAACATAATTATGTATGTTCATGCACAGATGGTTGTTTATTTCAGATATCAGATAACAACTTATAAAACTCAATAAGCAGTTAATAATTGACTGTGATAACAGTCAGCCTTCCTTCTCTCTATCCCTCATGCCTTGAGGCTACAACCTGACTACCTTGAACCCTGTACTGCCACTTCTTTGGTCAGTCAGAGTGAGTTTAAACATTAGACTGAATCAGAGCTCCTTCAAAATCGCAAGAATATGGCTCAATGTTCAGTTATAATAGTCTAGTAAAAGAAATGAAGAATACATTTTGCTCATGAGAAATTGTGGTGTATTTTTTGAATATGAAGTCTACTTGTACTATTCTAATACAAACAGACAAAAATACAAGGCTATAAAGAGTTTGTTTGAAAGCAGAAGCTATATTCAAAATTATTCAGTACAGAATGGCTATTTCTGTTAATATAAACTTTTGTCCACAAATCTGGTTATTTTGAATTTTATTTCATTCCACAAACACAATAGGACTTTGAATGCATCACAAACCACAAACCACTCATAAATTACATTTGTTCTTTGATTTCAACAACATAAAACAATCATAGCCAATGTGCCATTCCTCATGTGGGCATTTTTTTCTGTTCATCCCAGCCACAACTCTGCATTAGTAAAACCCAAGTCAAGTGAAGTATGAACGAGAATTACACAAAGCTGCAATAACTTGAAAAATGACACCAGGGCCTCTGTCAGGCATTTCTAGTACATAGTGTACATATAGTATATGTGACGTTGAACTTCAGAGGTGATCTGTTGATCAGTGTGCATTATCTCCTGAAGAGTAAAAAAACTTCATCCAAAAATATGACCCTACATTTTCTGTAAAATATGGAGTGCATGCTAAACATAATAAATTACCATAGGTCAGTATCTCAGTCTGTTGAGCTGTAAAAGAATTTTATGCCCTCTGTTATGGTCAAACACAATGCTAATCCAATACCACCTTCTTTTATGATTACTGGACTTAAAAGTACCTATAGACTGAAGGACTGGGAATCCACCAGCAATAGGCTGGAACAATGACTAACCAATGGAGATATGTATGGAAGCTGAGGTTATGAATTAGCAGATAGCGTAGTGACATACCACTATGCAAACAGCAACAGACTAGACTGATATATGGCCTTACCAGTTACATGCAATAGCACCTAAGAAGAACATGCTGCTAGATGAGCCTTGTTGCCTTGTTGTGCAGCTATGAAGGTACAGGTACACATCCAACAAATGTATAACTTATAATAACATCATAGCACGTAGTAGTTAAACTTGCTGAGTGTAAATATTTGTATTGCTTCATAACGTCCCTTTTATTTTTCCCTAAAACCATTCAAAAATGTATTCTTCCTTCTGCCATTGATGGTTCTGACCAGTAGAGGGAAACATGCATCTCAATGTGCTGGCAGTGAAGAGAGCTACCTGCTTCTGCACAAAGTAAATCAGAAATCCTCACAACATGCTACCATCGGGTAAAAACTGACACTCATTAAATCATACACTGTCGTCTAAAAGAGCTTTTATCGATGACTTCAAATCTGTCAAGGTCAGATTAAACAGAGGAAAGTACTTTCCGTCCTTTGAGTGGCTGGGGAGGCCTGAAGTTGTTTTCCATGCGTATCCTCTGATCCTCTTCCTCTCCCGTGAACAGAAGCATTCTAAACTTGCCCAGCTGCATTGAGAGAGACAGAAAACCCATTTACTTTAATATTTTTGTTTTCTTTTATTAAACAAGTTCTGTGCACAACCTTTACTTTACACTAGATGCTATAAATTTGTTAAAATATACTTTTTTACTAGCAGGAACAAAACAAAACCCCCAATGCGTCAGCCCAACTCTGACTTTTCGTAATCAATAAAAACACAAACACACATATACTTTCATTTTTTTTAAAAGCAGCAATAAATAATTTTCTGAATAGGGTTGGGTATTATAATTTTTAAGTGAATGTTACTAAAACAAGAGTAAATTGTGTTTTTTCAGGAGCTATGTTTGTGCATTAGTGAGTACTTGTGGCAGGAGGATGGTATATGCAGCTTTGACACAAATGAAATTAAGTGAAAAACAAAGTAATATCCTGTTATATAAGGGTTTCCCTGCTGGGTCTCCATGCTGCTATTTGTCAATTAAAGCCCTGTACCCATCCAGTCATCCATCAGGATAATCAGCTGGAGGAGATCAACAGCTTGAGGCCTGCAGTCATAGGTTGTGGGGCCAGTTGCCTACTGTAGCTTACAACTCACCCCCACCTACAGACATGGATTTAAAGACTACATCCGAGGTGCCACCATCATTAAAAGTCATGATTCCTCATGGACAGTCCAGCAGTTAAAAATGGGAAACTAGACTAGGACGGATCAACAAAGTACAAGAATATAATCCAACAGCTGGCAGCAGTCGCCACAGACCAAGCTCATGGAGAGACCTGGAAGGCATGTGCTGCAGAGATCCAGTTAGTCAGCTTAACTTGTCAACAACCTGGGGTTACCAGACCTAAACTTTCTGATTAAATTTAGTGCTAAGAAGCATGGATAAAACAAGTCAACTCTCACATGGCATTCTCCATAAATGTTGCAATTCTCCTGGTTTTAGTCTCTAATGGCATCATATTTAGGTCAAACAAAATATTTGGAAATGCTAATAATGATGCGATATCAGAACCATTCACACCTGCAGCTGTAAAATTACTGAATTGCTGACAACAGAGGAGGCAGTGGATCTTGGTGCCTAGTTGATCATGTTATGCAAGCCAGGAAACATGTACCACAGAACTGACTGAACAACTGTAGCATCAGTGCCTTAAGGTACATTGACTAATGCTGTTTTCAGATAGGACGCAGTGGGGCAGGTGCAACTCAGCCTAAAGTACACATGAAAATGGTATTCTGTACTTTAGGATGAGTCAGGATCAATTTGACATCTTATTGAGGAGATTAGCACCAATGCTCACAAAAATGAGGACCAACATTCTGCTTTTTTGCACAGAGATATGAGGTTCTGTTCAACTGGATGTCACAGAGCGCTGCGCCCAAGTTGGACATTATGTTAACTCCAAGCGTGGACTTACACTACACTGAGCTCAGCGGATGCTGATGCACCCACCGCGTCCTAGTGGGAAGCACCATTACAGATGCAAAATGTAATTTCTGTTTCCGAGTAGCTGTATGCAAGTGTGTTAAGAGTCAAAAAAGTCATTTTGGACTGTCTCTTTTTACAATGCCTGTACACATATTAGATAACACTTAAAAAGAGAGACATGTGGTTGCATATAACTAAAACAAATGTGTGGCTGTAATACTAGAGTACTCTGGTACTATACAGTACTATAAAGTAGAACAAGTTAGGAACAAACCAACTGTTTGGTTTTTCTTTTCTTTTCTTTTTAAAGCAGTGATAAAGGTATAATAAGGTAAATCTTCTCTTTGTAGTCAGGTCAACTATTGGTTTTGTACCAGAGGGTTTGCTCACTATGGTCTTGCAGGTATGATAAATGCATTGGATGAATGGCTGTATCACATGACTAAGAATAATAAATAACTACTACAGATAAGAGTTTTTAAGTGCAAGATAAGATAAGATAAGTGTTGAACATAACTATCAAAGCTTTTATAATCATCCAATAAAATATCTATATTATATGATTTCTTACAGAACTGAATTTAAGTACAAACTTAAAGGCATTTCACTTAGCATACAAATTAATGATCCAGAGCCTACAAACAACAAACCTTCTTAATATTTCAAGCTAGGCTAATTATGTGTAGCAAAAGGAACATGTTTTCAACACATACAGTACCTGTCTTTCAGACACTGTGATTGGTTCCTTCAGGATGATCCAAATAACGCTCTCATGAAGGGGGGGTGTGGTTAGTGACCCCAAGTAAGTCCAGTAGTGGAGGCTGCTGGGTAGGAGACATTTTGGGTTGAAACCTTTGAATTCTGTGACACTGCCCTGTAAAGGAAACACATAAAGCGTAACATTTATATTAATTCAATAAAACTAAGATCAGGTCATAAAGTACACATTAAAACATACATCGAACACAACGTGTAATGAAACCCACTGACCTTAAATTTTACCATGTACAAAGCATCTGTGATCGTGTGGAGCCATCTGTGGTCATCACCTGTCTTATGTAACAGAAAGATTATTTTCCAGACCAGACAGATTCCAAACTTCTGGAGAAAATGTACATCCAGTCTTTCCTTGTATACTCGGTATAATCTACTAAATTAGCTGACATATATCAAAAGCATACTGTAGATTACAGCACCACAATGTTTGCAGAAAGACCATTTGAATATTTATCATAAAAACTATTTAAATGACTATTTTGACAACATACAGTTCTCTTTCTACCTATAATAACAGTGAAGCATTGGATTTTCATCTATACACAAAAGATTCTACACATACAGCTCATGCAGTTTTGCAACAAATATTTTCAATTATCTTCTTTTTTCCAGATGCAAAACAAAATAGTGATCCAGTACCATGTGAAGAACACATGAAGTACTGTTTGTATGGACATAATGTCGGTGGTGCAAAACATTAAGGGAAGATAAAATTCTCCTTAAGTAAACAATTTCTAAACTAAATAGACTAATGTGCTATTCTGCCTTTGCTTAAGGATGGCATGACTCACAGATCAAAAACTACTGTGAAAATGATAATGTTGATACAAAAAGAACAGTGGCACAGGAACAGAAGATTACACTTAAAAAAAAACATCTTACTTCTAAAAAGATGCCGAGCACAGCAAGACCATCGGGAGCTGTTGCTGCCTCCCAGTATGTCTTGTACTTGACGGCATTCCAGTGTACTAAATGAAGCTAAGGAGGGAAATAAGGGAAATGAAACACAGAACTGAATACTTGAATCAACTGAAATGACTGAATTTATAATATGTTAACAAGCTTTCAAAACTCATCATGCATACAATATTATAGTGATCCCTGTACACTAATGCCACAATCCTGCTCCAGTATTGTCCACATTTGATTTACTTGATAACAAAATATCACATGTAACTACATAACAAAGGCTAAAATGGGTTCATGTTTTGTTTATAACAAACTGACACACAATTTCAAACACTGACCTCAGATGCATAACTGTTTCCTGCAACAGTGTGCTCAGAGCCATGGCAGCCCTTTCCACCCCAGTGGAAGTGAAACTGTTTCAGTCTGTAGGGGTTGGCAAGAGGGCCTCCTTGGATCACTGTAAAAAAAAATGTGCAAAAATGTTCTGCATTCACACACATGGATACACCTACGTTCTTATGCTCACAAACTGCTTTTTAACAGAATTCTACACAAAGTGTGTGTCTGTGTGTGTCATCATTCAAACAGCTTGGTAGCACTGTAACATAATTCACACAGATTCACACACAAAGTACAGGGTGAATCTCACTTGCAACAGCCAGCAAACTTATTAAACTTCTCACTTAAAACTGAGACATGGCCACAAACAGGCAGACTGTCTGGTTTGCCAACAAGTCTACTGTATCACCAGAGCTACGTAGCATGGGCTTTGTTTGAGATCCAAATAACTAATGCTGTGCTAAAGCTACATGTCAGGACAGTACCAACTGTATTCTAACCCTGTGGTCTGCATTGCTGCCTGTAGATATCTACCCCAGATTAACCAGACTGTTATTCATTATGATCACTACTGACATTGTTCTGGCAAAACACGCCACACTAGTGCAGCTCAAATTAGCTACAGTAGGTGGGAGTAGCACAAATCATTATATAATATCGAATAATTTGAACTGTGTGTATTTGTCTTAATAGGAACTTTTATTGTGTTATCATAGCCCTAGTTTCTCACCAAAAACAGCAATGACACAGTACACATCACTGGTAAGTACAGACATTCCCACAAACCCAGCCACACATAGCAAACTGACAACAGCAGGTTAAATGGATTTGTGCACTTCAATTCAGGAATGTTGAAATGCTGTGGATGTGCATTGGGTACCCTACAGGCCTTCTCCTCTATTAATTTTTTTCAACGATAACTACTTGTTTGGTCTCTGTCTGAGCCAAACAGCCCCACATTTCTGATAATGACGGGGTGGGTAATATGGATCCACCCAGTGATAAAAGCAAAAGGGGTCATAATAACCATTGAGAACACCTATGGTTATTATATCTCTTGTCCAGCAGACAGATACTCATACAGTTAACTGCTGGCTGCAGCATAATCAGAGGTCTATTTGCAACCTTTGATTATGGTCAGTTATGCAGATGGTTTGCACTTTCTAAAAATCAAGATAATCCCACTTTTCAATTGTATGTTTACTGAAAATAAACTTTTACCACAGATATCAGAGTAAAGATTATCCCTGAGCTATTACAGTCTATAACTGCATGGGTGTCAGTAATCACATAATACAGTTATACTAGAGATCATGTCATGTAAGTGCACATAGTCCCATTTCTGTTTATTTTATTTTCATCACATATACACCTATGTAGATGTGACCTTTGTGGATTGTGAAGATGTGAAACCAAAACATGTTGATGGTGTGTTTTTAGGTGTGATTAATTTTTTTTTTTTTAATGGAAAACGTAATCACAGCTGAAGTCACAAATGAACACTTTTTCTCACCTGAACGATCATCTGTGTCATCAAACTCCACAACTACAGAATAGCCGTTATTTGAGATGTTGATGGAGGTACACTTATCGTAGTTTAGGACAATCGGGCCCAGATTGGGGTCATTTGAAAGCTGCTGTGGGATGATGTCTATGGGAGACTGTCGGTTCCCTTTGGCAGCAGGGTATTGTTTGTGCCATAAAGAAGGACCTTTGATATAAGAAGACAGTAAGCAATAATCATAAATCAAAAACATTACATAGTTGTACATCTGGTGCTGCACTTAGTATTGCCTTTTGTTTAAGGTATGCAGCAGTGATCAAAGTCACTTGCAAAGAACAAAGAAGCAGTTGGTTAAACTAACTTAGTAAAACTACTGACAGCCACTAACTGATAAGGCTAACCAAGTGGTGGGACAGTACAACACCTGAATCAAATAATCAGAAGAAGTTAATATATTTCTAACTATCCTGTCCACACTAACAGTGTAACACAGAGCAACTTGTCTGGAAACATATTGGCCGTGACACTGACGCACTGTTACGCATGAGTCCATCAAGTGGAAAGTCAGATTAAGGTGACAGTTGTCATCCGTTTAAGCATTGGGCTAATCTGGCATTACCAGCCATTTTAACATCCACGTTGCTCTTCTAGGAAAGTACATGCAATGGGAAGCAAAATTTTTTTTTAAAATGACATTTGTTGTTGGATAGAGTTCGATTGGGTAAGCACTAAACATTCTGTCAAGGTAGAAGATGCTGAACGATCTTACCGTCCTCTTTTCCATAACCCCAGTTATTCCCTGACATTGTCCCTGTTTGTGGATTCAAATCCGACCACGCTGAGGGTTTTTGGTTGCTGCACCCCGGTGAGCACTTTGACTGGCGGACACGAACGTCAACCTATGCATCTATACATGAAGTTTATGTAGTTTTCCAAGAGGAGGATTATCCCTGTCTTGTTTGACACGCCCCTCCACGCACCGCCACGCCCCCACCCCAACACACCTTTAAACCTGACTGTCCACAGTGGCTCAGTGCTTCTTTTAAAATTGAATGATTTCAGATTTCGCACATTCAATAGGATTGACATTACATAATTACATTAACTTACATACATAACAAATTCTCTATGCTACGATAACTGTGGTTTCACTAGTCATTCTCTGCTAATTACACAAGCTCATAAATATAGCCAACACTGAATTGAACAATAGTCTAATTTAGATAAGAAAATATAGCTAAGCTTAAAACAATGTTGTACTTTGCTTTGATTTGCTGCTGATTTGGGGCTCTCAACTTTTATGACCTACTTTACTTTCAAATTCAGTGTTATCTCATTGACACTGACTGGTCATTGTTTTATTATCGCTGTTATATAATAAAAACGTTGGCTGAACTGGTTCACTAAATGCACGTCTTCACATGTTATAAAAATGTCGCAGAGTGGAAATTCATCAGTCATAACAGAAAATTAATCAGAAAACTGTTTTGGAATGTACTGAGTGTATTTTCTGTCAAAACGGACTTAAACGTACAAGTGTGATTGTGTTTATTCCTGGCTTGTGTACTGAAAAAAAGAAAGTCTATATTTACCATATTTTAAATGAGCAATTACTTTAGTAAACAGGTTATTTAGTTCATAAGTAAAAGGAAAAGTTAACCTTTCGCGAACAGTGCGTGTCGAAAGTGCGAGTCTGAATTATCACGCTTGCGTGTTTGCGTCGAATCTGCTGATGAGGAAGTTAAGATGCGTCCATAGACATTACTCATTGAAAACATACCATGGCAGCCACCAAAGCCTCCAAAGAACAGAAATACGACAGACAGTTGAGGTACATTTAAACAATATAATAGATTTCACAATGGTTTTATATTTTATAAGCTGTTGTGACATTTTTCGTGAGAGGTCACAGCAAAAACATGAGCCAACAACGTTAACGTTACCAAACGTTAGCCTCATATGTGCGTTAACGTTATAGTCTAGAAAGCCCGGTAAGCTAGCTACTACATTATGTTGTGTTGCTCTGTTTTTCTTGTTTGGTGTTTGCTTGTCCATTCTAATTAACTTACCAGCTTGAATAATGACTGCAAAATGTGACGCGTACGATGGAGCCTAAACACGGACAGTCGATGTTAATGAAGCTGTCTTACTAACTAGCTAGCTAAGTCATTATTGTATAGTGTATGTGTTTTACTCGGGATAAATTATACCACTACACGGCATCATGTCCATGTTTTTTGTTTGCTTTCAGACTGTGGGGTGACCATGGCCAAGAAGCACTGGAGAATGCACACGTTTGTCTCATTAACGCCACAGCAACTGGGACAGAGTTACTGAAGAACCTAGTGCTGCCAGGTAAACAGATTGGACTCTGTTGGCGGTGATGCTGCAGGTGCTGATGAAAGCTTCTGTCTGATTGAATTAATGATTCTCTCTCTCAGGTATTGGAGCATTCACGATAGTTGATGGACATACGGTTTCCGGGGAAGATGTTGGAAATAAGTAATAGCATTTTTTATTAAGCTACGCCCGAAATATATGATGTTGTTTTAGTTGTATATCTATGATTGACCGCTTGATCTTATTTTGCAGCTTTTTCCTTAGTAGTAACAGCATTGGAAAGGTATGCTTTGAATTCATACTCATTTCTCATTAGTGGATATACACTGATACACTTCTATTTTTTTCCACCCACTCCATGTATTTGCATTTTCTTCTGCTTGTATGTGTGTATGAGTCCTAACTCCAGTTTTCATGTTGCAGAACAGAGCACAGGCAGCCACTGAGCTGCTACAGGAACTCAATAGTGATGTGTCTGGAAACTTTGTTGAAGAGGTT
>OMLM01009167.1:44008-74445 GCA_900302695.1 Helostoma temminkii | reverse complement strand
GTAACATTTGTTGTGTGTGTGCTGTATCAATCATTCTTATAGTGACAGAGATCACTCTCATATTTTCTGCCACTCCTGCAGAGTCCAGACAAGCTTTTGGACAATGATCCAGAGTTTTTCCACAGGTTTACCATAGTCATTGGTGTCCAGTTGCCAGAAAGGTATGAGATATAGTTCATCTTTACTCTAACATTTTATTTTAACAAATAAAGTTATGAGAAATTATATAGCATATAATTATATATTATATATATATAAACAAACGATGGAGACTTTCTGGAACTTGATTTGTAAAAATGGCAAAGCATCTCTTTTGTCTTAGAGAAATGCTTGCATTCACTTAATGCAAGTACTTTATACCTTCAGACTTTTAGCAGTTATTTACATCTTTTGCAGACATGTTTTTTGGAATTAAGCTTGATTGGTTATTATTTTGTTTTCTGTCGAGTTAACCTGATGAATTATTTTTAAAATTGCACAGTACGTGTTTGAGACTTGGCTCGGTTCTGTGGAGTGCCTCTGTACCTTTCTTAGTCTGTAAAGCCTATGGCCTCATCGGATACATGAGACTAGTCGTGCAGGAACATACAGGTTGGTTCACAAGCATTTAACTTTATTAAAGCTTTATCTTATCATCCTGTATTCAAACTTTTTGTTACATGATCATTTTCCTGTGGTTCATAGTTTAATCATACAGTTTGAATTTGTTTTAACATACATTAACATTTTACCACCTCTCTCATAAGTAATTGAGTCACACCCAGACAATGCCTTGGAGGACCTGAGATTAGACCTGCCTTTTGGTGAACTGAAGAACCACGTTCAGTCCTACAATCTCGACAGCATGGAGAAGAAGGTGTGTACTTTGCTGTCGGGGCATTTGTGTATACATATTCAGTTTAAATTATGTCAGCTGTATGATAGTGATAGTACTCCTTCCCATTCTTTATTTATTCCATAGGATCACAGTCATACGCCGTGGATCATCATTGTTGCTAAATATCTTGAGAAATGGCTCTCTGAGGTAAAGTTAAACATTTTTGTGACATATACTCCTTAAATTATATTTGTTCTTGAATGTTTTCATTAGTGTTGCTTTACAATAAAATGGTATTCTTTTGTTTTTGTAGCACAATGGTCAGCCACCAAAAAATTACAAGGACAAAGAGGCTTTCAGACAGCTTATACGGGAAGGTATCTGGTCACCTCTAGATTGTAGTTGTCATATACATTTAGTTACTTGGTTGTGCAGCTCAACTTTATTGTGATTTCTTATTTTGTGTGTTACTTTAGGGATCCTGAAGAATGAGAATGGTGTCCCAGAGGATGAAGAAAACTTTGAGGAAGCTATTAAGAATGTCAATACTGCTTTAAATCTAACCAAGGTGCTACATCTCAAATACTTAATTTAAAGATGTTCTTGTATCCCAAACCACACATCTAGCTCTGTGAACCTTGTCTCAGTCTGTGTTGTATAGTGCCAGAATGAACTATTAAGTCTAGTTAGATTCCTCTAATAATGTCTCTTCTTTCTGCAGATACCTAGTACTGTTGAGGATCTTTTCAATAGTGAGCAGTGTAACAACATCACATCACAGGTTTTCACTTTTTTTTTATTGAAATCATTCTTTACTAATAATGCATATACTGTTTAAAATAAGTAATTTGTAATGTATGGTGTGTGTTTACCAGTCTCCATCCTTCTGGGTAATGTTGCGAGCTGTCAAGGAGTTTGTTCACAATGAAGGCAACGGAAACCTGCCTGTACGAGGAACCATCCCAGATATGATAGCAGACTCTCAGAAATTCATCAATCTTCAAAATGTGTAAGTGGATTTTGTGGGTGATACTGCGACTGTGTTTTCATGCACTTAGGTAACCAGGTTAAGAAACCTTATTACCGGAAATCTGTGTATATGTCCAGCAGATGAGTAATGTGCCTACTTCCTCTACCTTGAGCTTATTTTGGAAGCACGGTTACAGATTTTAACTTTATAGAGACAGGAGAGACTTCTCAACCTTAAAGTTGGAGCAGACTGACAGCACTTTGAGAAAGTAGTAATGCGATGAGTGTCTGCAACCTTTTTGTTGCTTACACATATACATGACAGAGAAGCAGGAGTTCTCTAGGAGAAGTCTACCTGGGGTATCTCTAATAAAAAACCAGGACAGTGAAGACATCTGAACTGTAACCTGGTTACTTACATGCACGTAAATGCAGTTGATATATTGTAGAAGAGCAGAACCCAACGATTTTCTAATCCAGCAGTAGATTTGGCAGTAGATACAACGGTGTATGATTAAGTTGTGTGGATTTGTTGCAATTCATTGTTTATATATCAGTTACAGGGAAAAGGCCATGCAGGATGCAGCCGCTGTAGCTAAGCATGTAGAATGCCTGTTGACGTCAGTCGGAAAGGTATGTCATCAACCCATGTAGTCATTGAGGAAGTTGGGAAAACAACAAACAAGAAAATTGGCTGTAGAGTTAATATTTCCTAAAATATTTGATATTGGGCTGAAATATGTTTAGTTTAAAATGTATTGACTAAAACTGGATTCCATTGGAAATATTTTTCCACTAGGCACCAGAGAGCATCTCTGAAAAGGACATCAAGCTGTTCTGTAAGTAACCAGTTCTTTAATTAATAATCTTTTCACTGACATATTTATGTTCATTGTATTGCACGGAAATCTCATCTAATTAACACAATACACTATCCATGTCAAATATACATTATATTTAGTATGTGCAATAATGTTACAGGTCCTTTTATATTAAGATATAGTAATGTGATAGGCTAAATTATGATTTTTTTTAAAATAAGCTATGTAAAATCAAAATGTCTCCACTTCCACATAAGCATTTATGTTGCTGTTTAGGTAAAAACGCAACATTTCTGCGGGTGGTGCGCTGCAGGTCTCTGGCTGAAGAATATAGTGTTGATTCAGTAAATAAGGATGAAATCAGTAAGTTGGAAATGAGCTTCCTTTTCAATAAACTGTTCTAGTAGCTTGGCCTACTAATGCTGTTTTATTAAACATAAAGCACATTCACAGATTAACAATAGCTGTGTCTTTACAGCCTCATGCATGGACAATCCAGACAGCGAGATGGTCTTCTACCTCATGCTCCGTGCTGTTGATCGCTTCTATCATCAACACTCTCGCTACCCAGGTATATGCAGAGGTGAAATTTTGTGCATAGCACCTCTATGTAAAGGTCTTTGAACCCCACAACATCATTAATCAAATAGACCTTTTTCCCCTTTTTTTAACATGGGAGAGCTGCCCAGTCATTGTCAGATTATATCAACTTGTGCTGATCAAAAGCAATAGAGGTCCTTGACAATAGCTGGAAAAATAAAAGATAGTAGTAGCTGCTGCTATTTTAAAATTAGGGATGCACCAATCTGATATTTATATCAGATACTGACCCAGATGTTGCCTAAAAAGCTATTTAAGCTATACATTCCTGTTTGCACTAAATGTTTACAAGGATTTGATTCCTATTTGTGTTCTTCCGTGTTGCTGCTGAGGCTCAACTGTCTATTTTAATAATAGACCTGTAATGAACAGTAGCACTCAGCAGCATTTCTCATCACTTTGCATGCTATTGATTGAGCTTTGCACCCTGGTCAATAACATCCCATTATTCCATTATTAATATAAAATATATAAAATATGAAAGGGTCTATACCAAGATACTATGTTACATACTGCCACACACAGAGAAAGGGTTTGGGATGTCCCATGTCATTGTCATATTTTACTAAGGTAGCTCCTTCATTCTGACGTCCCTGTGTCCTCTCGTATCAGGAGTTTACAACTACCAGGTGGAGGAGGACATCAGCAAACTGAAGCTCTGCGTAAACAGCCTAATGCAGGAATACAGCTTGAACGTCAACATCAAAGACGACTATATCCATGAATTGTAAGCCTTGAATTTGTTGTTTTGAATGATTGTCACACTGTGCTAAATAATGCATGCATGTATGTATGTATATATGTATTAATTGTTTTTTCACCCTTTCACACTCATAACCTGCAGCTGTCGATATGGTGCAGCAGAGCCACACACAGTTGCTGCTTTTTTGGGAGGTAAAGTTTTAGCACTCTTTGGACAGCAATAGATTCTATCATTCTATCATGTAGCTTGTCTCACCCAAACAGTGCTAATAAATAAGAAATGTATTCTAACTTTTTTCATTATGTTTGTTTAGGATCAGCTGCTCAAGAGGCCATCAAGATCATCAGCCGTCAGTTTGTGCCATTTAACAACACCTTCATTTACAACGCGATGTCACAGACCTCTGCCACCTTTCACTTATGAATCCAGTTACTGATCCTGACCTTCACTGCTTACAGAGAATAGAACAATAATGATGAAAAAGAGGCATTTACTGTACCAACTAGCAAATCTTAAATGTAAAACTGCACATCAAGTTTTAAAAGAGAAGCTTTATTTTTTATCACACTCAAATGAGACTACTATGTAAATGCACTTAAACGTGTAATTGCTTCTCTTGGAGAAAATGAAAAGCCTGCTTATACTATAAGTTTTCTGTTGATCATAAAGCTTTGCCTTTGTCTCAAACGTTATTGAAGGGGAACAAATCAGTTTAGCACCCACAGAGGATTTTTTTTGTGTTCTGCAAACATCATTAAACAAAGCTTGAAATGAAACTACTAAACTTTTATGTAATATTTTCATCTGTGAAATTTATGGATGATTTATTATAATGTAGCACCACTTTGCATTCATTAGTAACAGCTGTCCGTTATCATATGACACAAGGTGGAAGATTGTTTGGTTAAAATGGAAAAAAAAAAGTAGTATTTATACTGGATGTATTGTTATAAAACATTTTGAGTTTGGGAGTGTGCAAAAAGTATTTTTCCTTTGCTCATCTAGCCTCCTTTGTACTTGTACTGTTTCATGTCTGTTTATACTGTGTATGTGATACACTTTGAATAGCCATTGATTAGTTGGTTTGTTTAATAGTTTAAACAAGAATTAAACTTTCTTAGCCAGAATATATTTTAAATGACGACTTGAGTTTCTTGAGAGGCCTGCACTGCAGCTCCCATTCTGGCAGGATCTACATTCAACAAAGGTTCAGGTGATGATATGATTGTATTCAAACACTAGATGGCAGTCTTCCATAGTTTAAATTCACAGGTCAACAAGCGGTTCCAAGTTTAATTCTAAACTATTTCCTGAATGCTGATTTCTGGATATGGATTAAACCTGATAGAATCAGCTGGAAGATGTTAACAAAATATTGCAACATGTATCTCTTAGTAGTTCTGTTGAAGATGCCTTGAAATGTAGAGTTTGGAACTATTGTCATCTGCAGCACACATTCCTGTTGTGAGAGACAGTGTGATGTAACTATTGGTCAGGGTGAAGGTTTTCATTTTTTCTCCCAGACATGGGCAGAATGGAAATTTGCCCACAGCAGATTTTTGTCTTGTAAGACTCATCAACCCCCACAGTCCACATCAACCTCAACCTCGGCTCTCATACAGTTATCTGTCTCACATTCACAAACACACGCCATCTCCCACTGTCTGAGAAGGATAGAGCAGGGTGCCAAGTAATACCCTGGCCATTTCCTAAATGAAAATTTTGTGTGCTGCCTCTTAAAGATTATCCTTGTCCATCTATCCACCCACTACCTCCTTTAGATTATCACTTAACAGCCATGCCAAGTTTACAAGGCCAAACCAGACGGTTTGCTTCATTCTAAAGTCAAAAATGCAATCTGTTTAGACCCACGACTCTGTTTACTGCTCCCAATAAAACATTATAGCATAAAAAAGAGGACTACATTTCATGTCTGAAGCAGCTTTTCATCAGGTGTCCAGGCATTAAATTAACACAGTAGAATGAAATAGTTCAAATAAGGTTTATCCATCTTCTGGATAAACTAGACGCATCCTGCTAATTAACTATTTGAAACTTAGAGATGCAGCCCACTAACTACTGGCAGAGTAAAAGCTTAAGCTCAGTCAAATAAGCCATTAAATGTAGTTTATGCCTCTGCAGCCATTCCGTCTTTTATGGTTTTGAATCTGCCTGGTTTTTCCACTTCAGTATGTGCTCATCTCATAAATAAAGACAACAAATAAGTAGGATTTTCAACCTGGATTTTCTTTTAACACAAACAAAACTTTAATGTTGTAGTGCAGGCAAAATCTTTTATTCTAACAAGTTTTATAAAATAGTGGTTTTTATTTTACATTGGTTTTCAAACTTATTAATAAACCAACTATTTGGTAAACCTTTATACCTTTATTCTTTATACTACTCACTCTCTCTGTCTGTTTCTTTTAAACAACGAGACTTTGAAACAGTACAGAGAGAACATGAGCTCACGGTCGCAACAAATTTTGTCACTGTCCTATTGTTTGTGCAATTTGGTTGCAGCTCTGGCAACATTCTAACACATAATATTCAGTGCTGACAATTGTAAGCACACACAAGATGGCTTCTTACTGTTTCTGCTTCATACCATCAGAGCAGTTTAAAAACAAACCACACGATTGACTGAATAATCATACTTAGTAATCATACCTAAGACACAGAGGTAACTGTAAATTCTTAACCACATATTTAACACTAAAAGAATGAAAGAGAGCAGACTAGCTTATTCAATGTAATCCTAAAACCATTCGATTTTAAATAATTTCTCTCCTTTCTAATAGAGTGATCCTGAATTGATTTCTTCAATCTTTGATTGTGGCTTTTAGTTTTTGTGCTCATGCATGTAATTTAATTTTCTTAATCTGTCATGGAACTTCTAATCTACTAATCTTTACTTAGCTAGCCTCATGGCTATCGCATGACTGCAGGTCATGACTTGGCCATGTCAGAGCTTACTCACCGCAATACCATCATGTTACAGTAGCATGAAGCAGGATTTTTTGAACATGAAAAAGCAGTCTTAGGTAAACTAACAAAATGAACTTAAAAATTATAATGAGTAGTGAGAATGAAAGCTAAGCTAAGACAAACGACAAACACATTTCCCATTAAACCTCCCAATCATAGGCAACTTGCTTGCTGCTGGTTACAACAAAGGTTTGTTTTACTACTCAGGAGCTTAACATTAGAATGAGTATACTTTTTTTAACGTATAGTCTAAAGCTGCATTAATTGTATTTTTGGCCACTTGGTGGCAGCAATGTAAACTGTGGATACAGTATGGACATATCATCACAAACTGACAGCTAATTGTTATTTCACACATCCAACCTTTACAAAAGAATATTAACCTAAAATTTTCATTTTAGAAAATATTATCCACTAGTCTATAATACTTCAGAAAATGCCAGTTTAACCCATTGAGACTAAATAGGCTAGTTGTAAGAATGACCATAGCTTTATTATAGCTATATACTGTATGTTAATGTGAAGTCAGACTAAAAGCACTTCCATTAAAAAAAGGTGGAAATTTACCTTTTCCACACTCCAGTACACACACTTTCATCTTCCTGGCTGAGCTTGTAACTGTTTTATCTTGAAGTCACAGGAGAGGCCAGACAATAGATACATATGTGTGTGCTCGTTTCAGATCTGTGTGTGTTTGGGGGAGTTGGGAGGAGGGCCTGGTCGTTAATGCTAAAATCAATGAGTAAATCAGCCTACAGAAGGGCCACACTGCCGACGATGATTCTCACTGGAAGATTGAAGCAATGAAGAGAAAGAGAGAAAGGGGGTAGGGAGCTGCATGAGTCAGCTCAGGGAAATGAAGGAAATTGCACAGTAAGGCTGGCAGACTGGTGACCATACCTCCTACAAGGACAAAAGCGGTATGTCCTTGTCACACCCTGTCAATAGATAAAGATTGCATTTTACAAACACATCATGAACAGTATCAGAGAGGCGACCAAAGGCAGTGAGAGACAAAGGCATTAAGAGGTTGAGGCTGATATCTTCTGATGGCTTATAGCTGTTAGTGTGAGCCATTTCACTGGCTGGAGTCCAACAAGTTCACCTCGTCATGAGGCCCACGCTGAATTAAAACTGGTCTGCCAGAGCAGAGTGGAGTAGTGTGTGTTTGCTGGGAAACTGCAGGAGGCCGGCATACTTTAAACCTCTCAGGGGTCTCTGGAGGGCCTCTCCATTCTTTCTGCAAACATATGGAGCTGTGGCTGAGGAATGCATATGTACAATACATACAGAGCCTACTGGAACAAAAGTAAACACCCGAACATTAACTGTCACCACACAGGTCTAATGGCAATAATAAAAAACCTACAAGTTATTCAATGGTAGCTTTGAGGAATATATGATTAAACTGTATGTGTGCAGCTGATAAACCAAGATACATATATTTAATTGCATGAGTAAACATTTTTAGTTGGTCTATAGGATCTGTGAATTGTACACTTAACAGCAGCGTATTTTAAGCCAGACAGAGTCAGGGTGGAGCTGTCCTAGCTGCCAGATCTTAATGGTTTATATGCTTTCCAGATGCATTGTTAATGAGTTCATGTAACACACAGACTCTTAGGATTGTTTGTATCCAATTGACTGACAGAGGAGGAAGTATAAACATTACAAATGTAATAAACTGGAAGGTATTTAAACCCTACATCTACCTTTATCCCGGATATTTATGGATATGTGTTTAGTTTTTCTTTTGGGTTATCCCATGGGGGTGTTGGCACTGACACCATTGCCTTGTGCAGCTTCAGTGGCTGGAGTCTTTGGACACTGTGGGAGTTGTCTTGTCCATGGATACTTTGGGCTGCAGACTGCCAACCCTAGAGTGGATGGGTGACACTCTACCAACTGATCCACTGCTGTTACCTCTCTGACCCAGTTCTATTCAGTATAAATACAACATACTGTCCAATAACAGACAACATACAACATCTAGTTCACATACTCGTGTGTTTACTGCTGTTTTCCCAGCCTAGCAAAACTGAATCAGACTACAGTGGTTTCAGTTAATTTGAGCTAGAATTGTTGGCGAAAAAATTGTGAATATGTCAGTAACTACACAAAAAGTTGTAAATCTGTACACTATGTAATTAATTCCATATTTCTCAGATTTCCCAGATATTTGTATTTCATAGTGCAACCACATCTCCAGAGAAGTTGACACTTTTTTAAAATGTAATACAAACTAACATCTGTGATTTATTAGTTCACATAAAACTTTATTTATCTGACAAAAGTACAAAGAAAAGATTGTCATTGTTTTCACAAAACCACTATAAATATAAACAAATATAGAGTTTGATGTTGTAACACACTCATAAAAAAGATGGCACAGAGGATGTGTTCCATCACCTTTCCTTTTGGTTAAATGTTTCATCGTCTGAGAACCGAGCATACAAATTATATTTTTTAGGATGTGGAATATTTGGTCTTTTTTTTTGGCAAAATTTCTCAACAGTTTGTGGTCAGTGTTGTCTGATTCTCCTCTTTATGATGTGACATACATTTTATATAAGTAGCAGATTTGCACTGTAGGCAGGCCAGCCAAGCACACACACTCTGTGCCTATAAACTGTAGTGTTGTAGCATGTGCAACATCAAAGATGTTTGAAAGATGTCGCCTAACCTATGCTGTGCATGTTTTTCATGTTGTAGACACTGACGGCTTTTGAACCTTTCACGGATACAGTCTGTTTGGTCTTTTTTGTCTTTGGCACAGAGACCCTGACATCTGTTTTTCCTAAAAAAAAAGCTAAAACATAGACTTGTCTGACCACAGAAAACATTTCCTCTGTCTTTCTGTTCATCTAACAAGAACTCAGGCCCAGACAATGTTTCTGCACAGAACTGATGTATGGCTTCCTTTTTGCTGAATATGGCTCAAGTTGAATTTCTGCATGCAATGATAGACTGTGTTAAATGATTTTCCAAAGTATCATACTCACTAAGCCATGTTACTAAATTCATCATGTTAGCACGATGGTCTCTCGTGCAATACTGAGGACTCGAAGGTCGCACATATTGAGATTTCCACAGACTCCCTGAATCTTTTCACAATAATATGTATTGTACCCTAAAGTCTTTTCAATCTTGCACTGAGAAATATTCTTTGACTGACAAACAAATCTCTCTTGAAGAGTTTGGCACAGAATGATGAGCTACGATCCATCTTTCCATCTGCTTGCAAAAATTGAGTCTTTGGTGGTTGCTCCTAAATTTTCTTGTTTTGACATATACAAATTAAGCTTGACAGTAACCATAAGTCCCAGCTTTTGTGGAAATGGTATTTGTAAGAAAATCACAGAAATAAATAATATCATGGATGATTTCCATGTACTTGCTACAGTTACAGGTCCTGGTGTTGTTCATGCTGGCTTACTGTTTCACTGCCATGGCTTACTGGGACAGCTGAATATAACTGACACATGTTATTAGTAACAGCTGTCCTCCTGCCAAATCCTGCTGTAAAATTGTCTTATTACTTTTAAATTAAAATTCCCAAAAGCTTATTTAGATTCAGGAATATAGTTTAAACCTTCTTACACATACTTCAGTTAGTTATAATATCTGACTGGGTGTTGTCTGGAGGTTACTTGGCTTGTTGTCTGCATATATCCACCATCTATTCATCTGCATTCATGTTCCATTAGTAGCCAGGCCTTTGGAGAGTCTGGAAGTCTGTATCTCCAGATGGGGTCAGAGATTCAGTCTCCCCTATGAGACCTGGGTGTCCTATTACTGTCCTAAAATGCACACTTATAATTCATGCATACACATCAGTGTATGTATCAGAAAGCACCATTGCACACATGTGCACACATTGTACTCACTCACAGAAGATGAACTTGCATAACTCAAAGATTACCCTACGGTCTTCCTATCAGTGTATTTTTAACCGGGCTTTGTAGAAAGGTGTAGTGTATGTTTTCTCATTTCTACTATAGCATATATTACAGTACATGCTCGAGATGACATTCCCCAGGTGCCATTCTTATCTCCGTCACCATATTTTGACATTCTCATCGTTCAGATCAGTCGGAAACAAGACAGCTGGAATTCCTCAGTAAAACACAACTATGCACTGTGCTGCTATTTTTCATGCCTTTGTCAGGTACAGATCTACCCTTCAGATGTAGAGACAAATCATTTCCTTACCATTTCAGTTCCTGTTAATCCTGAGACAAGATGTGTCATGGAAGGAGAGGAGGTTTGAGCTGGTTCCTGGGAAATTACTGCAGCTATGATCCGTTTGTCATGACTTGTAAAGAGGAGCAAAAAAAACAAAAAAACACCATCACAAACCACTCGCATATGTTACTCTCATTTTTCAAGGCAAGTATTAATAAGAACCACCTGCTTTATAAGGCTGCAACACTGAAAACACAAAGACAGAGAACTATGTCAGCAATGTGAGCAGTTTATAGGAGTTCCAGGTGGTGTTAATGGGCTGCGTAGGATTTACATGATGGATAATGTTTTAGTTATTCATCCTCTTGTATAAGTTTTGCTTTCTGCTGTTCATAAAGCAACCTGGTAGCACCCCATGTAGATCCAGATCCAGAGGAGTGTGTGTTTTAAAGAAAGAGATACTGAGAGAGAGAGAGAGAGAGAGAGAGAGGGATGTGCTCCACAGGGGAGTGTTTATGAAGAGGAGATGTCCAGTTTGAATTCCTCAGATAAGTGACATGGCCTCTGTTCTGGATGAACGAGAGCACAGCAGTGGCTGTATATGGTAAACTTCAGAAACACTTGCATACACAAACTGAGCTCGTGTGCTTGGAGTGCACAGTGAGAAAGTGGGTTAGAAAGGTGATGCAACTCTGCTGCTGCAGGATCATTCTTTAGTGATGAGCAGCAAGTCGGCCTGATAAGATGCAGCCTAAGTGTTCTGCTGCCTGTTGTTTTACATGCAAAGGTGTCATGTATAACAAATGGTACCAGTAACACCAATGTCAAAATCCCTACGTTCATATGTTGAGAGCAGGTAAGTCAGCGGCATGGGGCCTTTTATACGGAGTCGGGCTCAGTTGAGGTCACAGCATTCTTCAGATTCCTGCCTGTTATTATACATGGCATGTCTCATTCAACTTCATAGCTTTTAATCTCACACTGGCACTGATCATCCAAAAATCGTTCTCTTTGTCACTGCAGACTACAGAGAACAATCAGCTTGTGAGGTAAACAGTAACCCCTCCATTTGCTGCTCTTTGGTCATTTCAAAGTAAATCATAAATGAATGAATGTTTCCTCTGCTGCGTATAACTTTAGTTTGTGTAAGAGTATATATGAGTTCATGTTCCCACATACTAAATGTGGGTGTATATAGGAGTTTGAAAGTTGTGCTTGCGCATGCTTGAATGTTTGTGCTTTGCATGAGTCAGCAGGCCAGGAGATCCTCTATTAAACCACAGTGAACCATAAACGCAGCAGTGAGTCTGAGAGGGAGAAGAAAGGGTAACCTCAACAGGGCATTGTAACAAATATGTAAAGTCTAATCCTCTCATTAGACAGCAGGGGGTATGCGGTGCAATCAGATTCAAGTGGAGAGCAGCATTACCATGTGGCTTGGATCCTCCTGGGGAGGATCACAGTAAAAACATTATCTAATTCATTTTTTGGCTGAATATAGCTGTCTTTTATATAGAGACAAAAGGGCACCAAAATTCTCTGTAAACACGACTGTATATTACAGAGGATATCACAGAGGAAAACATTACAAATATAAACATGATAATGGCTGGAGCTAAGGTGTTGATGAAACAGTTAAATGTTTGCACAACCTCTCTATCTCAATGACGCTTCGAAAGTACACCAAATTTGTCTTCTATCTCAACTTGAAAAATAACTGAAATGTTTTATAGGAGTATCAAAACGGAAATGTACACTGTATACCCTGCTGTTTTATTACACTTCATTCTTTGTGTAAATTAAACAAACCACAAAAAATGTGGTCTAAAAAATAAATATTCTTTGTTAAGCCTTTTACTGTAAAATCTTATCAGCAGTTAAGAAGGTTAATTATTGTAATCGCCTGTATCAACTTATATAATATACAAGTACATCATGTGTGACTGACTGTGTGTAAAGCTGCATACTTACTTCTTTTCACATGCATTTGTGTAATCTTATCATTCTCCTTAAGCCGCCATGTTCAATAAGCAATGAAGTTAGGGTCAGGGGAAAGTCAGCAGATTGTGCTTGTAGCTGTACAGCAAAATTAGGAAGGATAACTCATTGTTATTTTTGGGAAAGAAACTAATTGGGAATTTGTCTGGGATGTTACCTCTTTCAACTTTCATGCATGCATAGTCACACAAACATCCAAACACACCCAGTGCAGCACTACTACAACCTCAATGTCTTGCTGTTGCCCTTGAGCATTAGTGGAGTTGACTTCCTTACTAAGTAGTTCCAGGAGAGCTGTTCCTTTCTTTGTCACTAGTAGTTTGGAGTAATGACAGCCCTCACCTGTGCACAAACAGGATACTTCACTACAAGTAGAAGTACCCAATATTTTACTTACTCAAGTAAAACTACTAAAATACATTATGTACATTTTACTTTTTTTAAACAGTGTTGTATTTGCTGCAGTTGGTAATGTAAATGTAGAAGTCTAACCAGATTTGTTTAACAAATTCTCAAAAATGAAAATGTGTTGTTACTGTTGAACAAAAACAGCAGTTTGTAAGAGTGGTGCTCGTTTTAACTATCTTATGTAGTGAGAGGGGGTTAATCCATAAATAATACATCAGCAATTTTGTTAGTTAATGAAGCTTTAGAAAATCTAAACCTGAAAAAAATTAACTAGCAACTATATAAAGGTAACATGAAATGTAAATACTCCAGTAAAGTACAGTTCCTCAAAATTGGGCCTAAGAACAGTAGTTGAGTAAATATACTTAGTTACTCATCACCACTGCACTTCTCTATCAGAAATATACAGCAATGGAGGATGTGGGTCATATCCCAGTGCCTGCTGCTGAGTCACTCTGCTGGCTCTACCTGCTCCAGCTGCTTGTTCAGCTGGTTTGCCAAAGGACAAATCGGCCTAGTGAAGAGGAACCATTTTCAGTTAATGCACAGTGTTTATGTGTTTATAAATCTCACCAGATGTTCCTACATTGGCTGTCATGCTAATGTCCTCATCACTTGGAGGAAATTTATTTTTAATTGCAGATTTATCCACATATACTGTATCTGTAATAAACCAGGCAATTAAAACAAATCATTATGTTACATGACAGTACAGTGTAAAAGACTTAACCAGCTGGTCAAGTTCAAAGTCTTTGTAAAAAAATGCATAAAAATATGATAATAGTCAAAGCTGAAGTTACTTTCTCTGAGATTTGTGTCCTGTCAAATCCAGGGCAACAGATTATTTTCAATCCTGATTTAAAATCTTACTGAGCTAGAAAACAGGAGATGATATCCTCTGATATTCATTTTGACACTTGTCACAAACAAATACAACAGTTGCAAGCAGCAACTGTTTATCTGTAAATTTATCTGTAATTTATATTTTACAGTTATTATTTCAACTGTGATGCTGCCACAAATCTACCATGTAACTATTAACCCTGAACTGATCACAAGCTTTAAAGCAGAATAGAGTTAAAAAAGTAACACAAACCGCAAAATCCTGAATGACAAGGATATACATTACTAGGCTCTAGTCAATATTTGTTATGGTCATATGGTAGAAAATCAACACTGTCAAATGATTACCTGCTGCACTCAGTCACCCGACACAAACTGTAGTAATTCTCTGTATGAGGGCCCAAATGCAGACTAGGATAAGGAGGGAAAGACAAACTCAGAGTTTTAATGAAATGTAGAAATGCAGAAACACAGAACAGTCACAACAGAAAATCACACCAAAGGAGGAAAATGTTAAAACAGAATGTTTAAACAGAAATACAAAATAAATACTTGCCAAACACTGATAGAAAGCTAACTGAACTAAAATTCAGTGACTGAACAGAGTATTAAACTAACAGGTGAAGAGAGGTCTTGACGTGCACCTGGACCCGGCAAGTCTGGAGTAGATGCTGTGGGTGGCCTGGGTGGGGTACTGGAACTGAGGCTGAAGAGGAGTCAGATGTAGAGGCTGGTCCTGGAGCTTCAGGGTTCGATCTATCTTTAAGGTGTGTGAAAAAAGTAGGGCAAGTGGGCGTGGTCCTATAAGTCTGAAAATATTGCAGGAGTATGGTTGTAGCCAGGTGGATCAGGGAGAGAGTGAATGGGAAAAAAACAGGAAGACAGGGCAGGACATGGACAAAACAACATGAATTATGACATTCTCAATGCATCCATTAGAAATGGATTAATAAGAGACATGGGTTTACACATTGAATTATTTCTGTGTAAAACATGAAGAAGAAGCTTAATTTACTGTGTGAAACTTTATGTAGATATAGACCTTAGAATACTGAATAAAACTCTTGTTTTATTAGTCACTGTACATTTAAAAGAAGGTTAATAAACACTGTCTGGAAAAAAAGTATCCCAACTCAGAGGAATGTGTAATCCATTAACTGATGTGGAAAAAATGATGGTCAGAGATGTTGAGTTTATTACAACACATTGCTGTAGGTTTTGATTCAACTAGTCCTAGGAAAAGGCAACAATGGGATCAAGTGAGCTACCATCTCTCATGGTAGCCTGGGGTGTTTTGTAGTTGCCTGGCAGTCATTCTGCAGGGTCTTCCTCACATGTTACAGTAGGTTGATGTGTGTGTGCACTGAATACAAAGCAGTGAAGTGCTGCCAGTGTCTTTGTGGTGGACATATGGCAATGCTGTGGCCCAGGGGCATCATGGGGGTGGAGGCACACGGCACTGTGTGTGTATTATACGTTTGTGCGTGAGTGTACGTTTGCATATGTGTATATGGGTGAATCTGTTACAAAGTTAAGGGATTTAATGAAGTGTGCAGCAGGTTGGTGGCAGAAGGGGGTCCTGACACATGCGTTTCTCTGTAAATGCATCTGAAGGAGGGGCAGCCTTCATTACTCTAATACAATAAGACCCCCACCGTCACCTCCACCACCTTCTTCTAACCCACACTTCCCATCTCAGTCTTTTTGTTCATTGCTGTCACTTCAGTTTCTCTTTCATGGACACTTGCACAAACGCAGGCACATTTATACAATTGGTCTACAATGTTGAAAAATAACTACATCAAGCTATGTGAGCTTGAAAAGACTATGAGTTCATTTTAGTTTTGTGTGTTGGGGGTGGGTTGTGTTTATATGTGTATCTGCTGTGTATCCAGGCTGGAGAGATTCCTTTTTTATGAGTCCTGCCTGCCTCATTATGAAAACATCAGCTAGAGTTTTGTCCTGTATACAAAGTAAACTGTGCATACAATGTCCATCTTTAGCCAATGAAAAAGCAAAAGAAACGGTGTATAAGGTCATGTTTTAGAAAACAAATGGTATAACTGAGGTGAACGTGGCTAAATGGGAGTTGTATTATTGCTTTACAAACACTGTTTTCTATAAAAGAAAAATATCTACAATATTATTATGCAGGGTTGTGGGAGTAAAATTTATTTTTTTTTTTTTCAACTTTCAATGGTTTAAATAGATTACTTGTTAGTGATTTGAATAGAAAAAATGCTCCTCTCCTCTTTTGTTGACATAACTGGACATGAAATGCTGAGATGATGATCTGCCACAGCACTTTAAAGTTCTCTGCAGTTAAATAAATCTTGACAGGCCAAAACAAAAGGGATACAGAGAACACTGATGTAAACCAATATTCAGCCGCTTTATTATATGCGTGTGTTTAGTTTGAGAGATATTATGGCATTTTTTTGCTGGTTCAACTCTAACTTTTCAGGAATGCATTTATAGAGTCTTTCTGGGGCCTTTCTCTGCAGCTTTTATGCAATGCTGGCACGTATCAACCATTGTGGTAAAAAACTGTATGAAGCCGTGCCTTTGTGAGATTTTGAGAGACTTTGTGAAGAATACTACAATCAAGCAAAGACACAGTATTTTGTAAAAATCTAAAAAATATATCACTATAATTTAAGGCATAGTGGTATGTTTAGGCCTGTAGACTGCTGCCCATGTGCTCGCAGCAGCTGGACAGTAGGTGACAGATGCTTCAAGCTGCTATTTCCAGATGGCTACTAAGAAAGGCACTTTTCACATTTACTTGTGATCAAGTGTTTAATACACTAGACTCTACTGGAGCCCAACATGGAGTAAGCCAAAAACAAAAAGACAAGTGACAGAGTGCATTTGGATTGGTTTGTGCCTACAACTCATTGTGTAATTACCACATGTTTCCACATTCTGAATGTGCATTTCATACCTTAATTATAACCCACAGTTCATATCTGTGTGTGCTTGTGTGTGTGAGAGAGTTGAGGTTGGAGAAGAATGTGATATTTCAAGCTATCATACCAGTCAGTTCATAGTATTATATTTCCTTTTCTCTCTGTGTGTGTACATGTGTATGTGTATTTTCTGTTCCAGTATGACTGTGGCCCAGTGCACAAAGCAAGGTCTATAAAGACATGGTTTCATGAGTTTGGTGTGGAAGAAACTCTAAAATCTAATGAAAAGCCTTTCAAGAAGAGTGGAAGCTGTTATAGCTGTAAAAGGGGGACCAACTCTATATTAAAGTACATGTAGTGCAGTGATTGGTCAGTCAAATACTTTTGCCCATATAGTGTATGTTCTGCAGCTTAACTTTCTCTCTGCCTACCCCCTACACTTCACTCCATCTGTTTTGTCCTTGCCCTACTCCTGCTGTCTTCAAAGTGCCAGAGGTCATTTCATTTCATGTATAAATAATTCACTAGGGGCCATGCAGCCAGTGTACAGTGGCTGTCTTAAACAAGCAGCAGCTTTGATTTAGCTCTGTCACTGGAGGCACGGTGAAGGTCATCTCTCCCCAATGGACACTTAGCTGCAGCCATGGTGGCTGGAGCTGACACAATTTACAACCAAAATTTTATTACAAGGGCACAAATTCAGTTTTAGTACTTAAAAAAATAAAAATAGAGAGGAGAGAGTTGATTTTAAAAAGTGTTTTGATTGATATCAGATGCAGATATCAGATTCCCATATCTCTGGTTGCAACTAAAAGCTAAAAACCTAATTTTTCAATCTTATCAATATCTAGGGCTGATTGTTCACAAACAGAACACATACATTCAATGTTTTTCCTCATTCTTAAAACATAGTAACACATTTCTGCCAACTTTCCAAATAGTACCCATTAATCTTCAAAAAAACAATGATATTTTTTTCTGATTTGTTAGAATTTGAGTATAGTGAAATGACAAGTGCTAGAGAGAAAAGAACACAGTATCATGCCAAACATAGTGAGGTGTATACTTACGCCAGGGAAGACTAAAAAGACTTTAAAAGAGAGGAATGAACTTCTCGTTGCATGTTTCCTAGGAACCCAAAGAGCCTGGAGGCTTGATCAAGGTGACTGCACACAGAGTTTCCATCTCTAATCTAAAACACACACTGTACTTACTATTCCTTGTAAGCAGCCAGTATTTTATTGTCCAGGTAGAAGGATGGTTGTTCATGTACAGTATGTGGATAAATAATTTTTTTTGTAAGAAAAATTTTAAAAGAAGACTTATAGCACTAATTATTTTTATTTTATTTATCATTACTGCCACCGTGGTGTGTCTCATGTTTGTTTCTATGTGTGTAGCATAGCATTTTTCTTTGGGAAAAAAATGTTATTGATCTAGAAAGAATTTGATGTATATTGATATGCAGGCCATGACCAATTTAATATTTTAAAGGGGAGCTCCAACTGTACCGTACAAATTGAAGTCAGCTGAAAGTTGTCACACAATGAATCAATGCATAGGATATGTGAAAAATATTGTATAAAGCCTTTTGTGGGGAGGGAACTGTGTAAAATCAAGGAAATTGCCTCATTTTGGTGGTGCTATGCAGTATAACAGTAATAATCTAGAGGTGTGGCATTGGAAAAAAGCTTATGACAGCTCTGTAGCCCATTCCTCATCTTGGTCTAAAGCTAGTGGTCAATGCTGTGAGCATAACACACTTAAATATCAACATAGGTTACTTTATATGTACAATAAAACATAACTGCTTCACTGTTTTTCAATTCAGTAAGCTATGAGTGCTGGGTTTTTTTGTTACGCAAACAAAAAACTGGTTTGTATGGCATGTTGCCCAAGCATATTGGTAATCAGCAGTATTTATAGCTGCTTGTTTTTGTAGGAAGCACAGTCTCTTCAGGAAAATATTAACATGGCACTTGTTTGTGCACATTATATGTGTCATAATTAGAATTAAAAGAATTTTTTAAAAGCTTGAGAGATAAATCAAAGTCTACACTCAGATTCGCAGTCTCAGAAAGTTACGGAAATTGTAATTTTTCTTGCTATGTCAAAATGTTTCTAAATTTCATAAAATTATGGTTGTAGTTGTGTGCTGGCTCAACTTTCCTTTTGGTGCTACCCAGCAAACACTGCGATACTGAATAGTTGCTGATACAATGGCCTGCACACTGAAAATCTCAGCAGGTATTGAGCCAAGATGAAAATGGAGATGACATCCACACTGCTACCTGACTCACTTTGTCACGTCAAACTTTTGTGATAGTTTTAGTTACACAGAAGCAAGTGCAGCGCCACAGCAGTTAGTTTCTTGTATGTGAGTATGCCCCCCACTCAAACACACACACACACACACATACAAAGGATAGGAAGAGAAAATGGGCAGCTGTAAAGTGCTCACTCAGAGCAGCAGCTGCATCAGCAGAGTGAGACAGAATAGAAAGCTGTGTCTTTGTGTGCATGTGTGTGTGTGTGTGTGTGTGTGTGGTTGAGAGAGAAAGTGCATGTGTGAGGAGTTAAGGGTGATGGGATCTTCGAGCAGACAAAGGGGAATCATTGCTACTCTCGGTGTCCATTAGACTAACCCTATTGATCAATATTGATCCTTACTACCACCGAGCTCTTTCTAATAGGCTTCTGCCCATCATGATACAAAGGCAGCATTAGCACACATGTCCAGATGGACGTATTTGGGGATGGAAGGGTAAACCACAGCCAGAACAACAGTAAGAGAGAAAAAGAGGCTAAAAAGATTTACACATCCACAGGAGAAAAGAAAAGAGGCCGTAATCTGATTGTGTATGCAAGACTGACATTAAGA
Organism: Helostoma temminkii; assembly: GCA_900302695.1. Taxonomy (NCBI): domain Eukaryota; kingdom Metazoa; phylum Chordata; class Actinopteri; order Anabantiformes; family Helostomatidae; genus Helostoma; species Helostoma temminkii. Next base: position 54,323 of record OMLM01009167.1, on the reverse strand, counting down.
ACAATAGAGAGAAACAGTGAGAAAGATAGAACTCAGAAAAATAATGCTTTGCTTTATAGGTAGAGTTTGAACGAGGAGATGAATCCATAAACACACTCTTGCTCTTTCAGCATGTCAGTTAATTAGTGCATCTTCTACTGACTGACCATTAGGAACTTAGAGGGAAAGAGAGGAAGTACCTGTAGAGTCATCACAATAAAAGCATTAACCACCAGTGTCTGTGTGTCTTTGTGTGAGATTAGAAAAAGTGAAAAGGGAAGAGAGAACTGTTTTGTCTTGTGTGTTCCTGTTTGTACTTATGCTCTGACACCCTCTTGCTTGAATAATAAATAGTGATCAGCTGTTGCCATAATGTGGCCACCTGACTGTTATTATGTTTTCAGTCAGCTGTGTGGATGGAATGAGGGAAAGACTATCTCTCATTTCAGAAAACATTTCTGTCTGAGCAGTCTTCCCTCATACATTCATATCCTGTTCACTTGTTATACATACTATTGACTCAGACAACACTAAAATATTCCTTCAGAGAAGCAGACAGGACATGAAATACAACTATCCTCCAAATAGGGCAAGGTCTGTGAATAGAGTCATGTTAAATATTACCTCAAGCAAATTTGTCATTAAGTAGAGCCAGTTTCCTGCCGAGCGAGGCGTCTCAGTGATCTATACAGACAGTTGAGTTTTAAAAACACTGAAGCATACTTTCTCAAGCAGCTTCATGCTATGAATGATGAGTCCAGCACAAACAAGATATTCCCTGCCAAAGTTAAAATAGTTTTGGTTATTTCACATGAGATTTTTTTGCATTTCAGACTCTACTGGTTTGTGGACAGGACAGGAAGTTATAAAAAGGTGATGTCATGTACTTCCATGTACCAAACAGGATTTACAAATGGGTTGTATACAAATATCAAGGTGACTGTGGAGGTTGTGTTTGCTTGTGTTGCCAGGCCACTGTGTTGATGGCACAGACGTCTTGTTTAATAAGTCTTAGTCGTCTAAGATTGACTTCTTTCTGAACTTAAACTTTGATTGTTGCTTATTTTGTTATCAATACTTAATTTTCAAGCAATGGCAGATTTTTAGATCACCATTCAGTGCATAGATTTTGTTAAAAATGTGTAACAGTAGTAAATAGTTAGACACCGAAATAATACACAGTATATACACATTATTATATATATAATATACAGTAACAGTATATCACACATATAACTGCAACTTTAAAATACTTGTGTCAGTTATGTTTAAGCACAAATTAAAATGTTAAAAGGATGCAGATGTTTATTCACATTCCTGTGTTACAAATGTGCCAAGGAACTGAATCTGTTGCTAACTTGTTAGAATATTAATTTAAATCATTGTTAATCTTGGCCTTCCTCATATCACCTTCTACTGTTCATTCACAAAACCCCTTCTTACATCGTGTCAATGAATCAACCATTAAAGTACCCACTGTATATGAGTTTGTTAAAAAGACTCCATCATTGACCAGTGTCTTCGATGCTCTGTGCGGAGGAAAGGAATAAAATAATCAAACTTCAAAATTCCACCTAACAGGCCATTGCCTTGTGAATTTCCTCATAGTATAGCTTTTAGATTTAGTTCCCATTTTCTTTTTCCTTTTGCTTCTCAGATGCATCAGTAGAGGATTGATGAAGCCTGCAGACTAGTCTTCACACGGGGAAAAAAGAAGCTAGAACACAGTCTGAGCTTTGTGCATGAGCTTGCATATAGAGCACATAGTGTCAGGGTAACCAGGCAGTGCAGCTGGCACTTCACAACTATGCAACGTTAAGTCAGTGTTTAAATCAAGATCCAAAAGACAAGGACCCCACACTACCACACACATAAAAGGGAAAGAAAGTGGAGTGAAATAAAATGATGGACTTCAGTAATAACTATATAAATTAGACCTTTGGCATGAACAAACAAGAGCAATATCAATCCACTAGCCTATTGTTGGTGTTTAGTTTATTCCAAACCAACAGTAAATTAAGTATTTTTGACAAAACTGTTCTGAAAGACAAAAATCTTGCCAGCAAGTTCATCCTCCCAGGCCCCAAGCTGTCTCCAAAACATTCTTTTTATAAATGTTCAGTTCTTGAGTATTTCTTTTAAATTAAAGGCAAGCTCGTGTGTGTATGGTCCATTTTGCAGGTTACTGTTCTCACTATAAGATCATTATTAGAGCATAGACTGTAGTTGTTGTAAGGTTGGATGACACTACTCTACAAATGTCTCTCCTCCTACTTGCACACATGTGCAGCACTGTCTACGCACACACAGTTGCACAGAAAACACAAATGTAACTTTAGATTCCCCTTTGTTACTATAAGTGTGTTAGCACCTGCATGAAAATGACCTGACATTAGTGTGAGAGGTAGGTGTGGCAAAATTCTTCAGGCAGGTGTCCAACATGTTTGCCAATTACCATTCAACTCAACTCGTTCTCATTGCTTGTCTAATTTCAATCCGTAAAATAGTCTGAAAATCTGTAGCCATAAGAGAGTATCCAGCTTTGACAACTACTTTTCCCGCGGAGCATAATAACACTTTCATCTCAGAACACCCCTCCCCTGCCCATTTATCCTTTTCTCTCTCACTCTTGCAAACATTCCTGCCCCTCCCCCAACTGTCCCCCTTGCCGGTATGGATTCATTGGCTGTGTGTGCTGCTATTGCATGGAGCCTCAGCAATAGGCGGGTTATGTGAGAAATAAAGAGTTGAGGAAGATTACATCAGAAAATGGATTGATTTTTATGGGATCATAGAAACATGTTGCCCAAAACATGCAGGTTGCATAAACTAGCCTCACTATTGCATCAACCAAAATATCTGCAGTGACCTAAAGGACATTGCTCTTTGTAGATATTAATAATCAGCCAAACTCTGACCCAGTTCAGCTGATTAGACCTGATAGGAGAACTGGTGGCAGGGGCTGTCAAAATTTAGTTTCAAATTAACAGACCCTTGTTTTCTGTTGGTCTATAGTAACAACACTGTAAATTAGTTTAATTTAATAATTTGAAAAGTGAGGTAAGATTTGATGGCTCGTTCATTAATCACAAATTCTGGTGATACCTACTACTAGTAAAGGTAGTAACCCAGAGTCTGAGACACTTGATGCTGTATGAAAAAAGAAACTTGCTGTAGGCTATAACAATGTCTCTTTATTCTCTATTTCCAAACAATCATTTTAAAATTAACAGCCCTCACAAGTACCATTATTATAAAAGACCAAAACATTTATGTAATGCATCTGCATATAGTAATAGAAAGGATATATGAAATTCTAAACCAGATAATATACTAATAATAAAAGAAACCACTTTTTTTTAAAACCACTGTAATATTAATCGGGCTCACACACAAACACGGATTTATTCATTTCATTCATTAATATCACAATTATCATTCAGTATTTTTACTCTGTTGTCAAGACTCACTGTATGTCTGCAGTCATCACTCAAATTCCAACCTCTCTCCTCTCTCCTCTCTGCTCTTCATCTCACTTGGTATCACTGACTCTGTTCATCTCTTTCTCTCTCTTTCTATCCTAAGTGGTTGAATTTCAGTTTTGGTTACTCAAAAGAAAACATTCTTTTGCCTGAGTTACCACTATAGACATTGTGGTGGTTACAGCATTTCAGAAAGCCTAGCTGTGTTTGTGATAACTTTATAGCTTTCTCGCACCATCGGAGGATTAAACTGAATTCACATTGATTTAAAATATGGCTACTTTTCAGACAGCCTGCGTGACCTCAGAGCTGACACCCTCCACTATGCCAGAAACTGCATCAGGAACTTCCTGGACATCCACACTCAGGTTTATGTCCTTTTTCAGTTCAAAGTCACTCTTTTCCTTGATAGAAGCCTCTTCTGGCTTTTCATTTCCATTTACACATTCCTCTGTCTGTATGGTAGTGTCATCCTCGCACTCCCCATTCCCAGTTGGAAGTGCATCTACTTCTACCACACCCTCTTTAACACAAGCTTTTTCTAAATCCCCATTTTCCATCTTACTTTCTACCTCAGGCTTTGGGCAAGGCACCTCCTCCACGGGGGCTTTGGCTACATCTTCAGACTCAGCAGTATTTTCGCTGGCAGAGATGGACTGTGAAATGACAATGTCAGAAACAGTTTCTGCTGCTTCTGGCTCAGCTGCTGCCTCAGTGCTGGATGTTTCTGTTGCAACAGTATCCTCCTCTTTAGCCTGATAAATAATTGGGACCTCCTCTGCAGCCTCAGGTGCCTCTGCTTCCACAGTCTCGGATGTGGCTTTGATCAGCTCTGGCTGAACTTTTACTTCCACTGCATCAGCCTTTTCTTCAGGTTCTGGCTTTTGTATTTGCTCTGGTTCTGGCTCTGGTGATTGTTGTAGCTCTGGCTCTGGGGCTTGCTCAGGTTTAGCTTCTGGCTTGGGTGCTTCCACTGACTCAGGTTCTGGTTCTTGCTCTAGTTTTGGTTCTTGCTCTGGAACTTGTTCAGGCTCTGGCTCGGGGATTTGATCTGGCTCTGGCACTTGCTCCAGCACTGGCACTGGAGTTGGTTCAGCCACTGGCTCGGGTTCAGAGACAACAGCAGGCACCAATGTCTCCTCCACAGTGGCTTCTGACTCAGTAACAGTCTCTGGGGTGGGTTCTGGTTCAGGTTCCATGGGTGCTTCTGCTGTGCTGGCTGGAACTGGTTCAGGCACAGATTTCACAGCAACAACAGGTTCTTCTACAGGGAGCTCTTCAGGTGCAGCTGCAGGCTCATGCTCAGTCTCACTTTGCACGGGTTCTTCTGATGCTGTAGCCTCTGGGAGCTCTACTGGGATGTGTTCTGCTGGTACTATCTCCTCTGCTGCTGGATCTGGCTGCTTCACTGGTGGAACAGATTCCTCTGCTACAACAACTGATTCTTCTACTACTGTGACTGGTTCCTCTACTGCTGGAACAGATTCATCTGCTACTGCAACTGGTTCTTTCGCTAAAGGAGCTGCCTCCTCTACCCCTTCAGCTGGTTCTTTTACAACTGGAGTTGCTTCCTCTGCTGCTGCAGCTGGTTCTTCTGACACTGGATCTACTTTCTCAGTTGGAGCAGCTTCCTCTACCCCTGCAGATGGTTCTTTTACAACTGGAGTTGCTTCCTCTGCTGCGGCAGCTGGTTCTTCTGCTACTGGATCTACTTTCTCAGTTGGAGCAGCTTCCTCTATCCCTGCAGCTGATTCTTTTGCAACAGGAGATGCCTCCTCTGCTGCCGCAGGTGGTTCTTCTGCTACTGGATCTACTTTCTCTGTTGGAGCGGCTTTCTCTGCTGTTTCTTTCGCAACTGGTGCTGGTTCCTCTGCTGCAGGAGCTGGTTCTTCTGCCACTGGAGCTGCTTCTGCTGTTTCAGCTGATTGCTGTACAGCAGCAGCCTTCTCTGTTTCTTCTGGAGGTGCAGATTTAGGCGCTTCAGAAGCTTTTGCAGCTTCAGTTACTGCTGCCTCACTTGACCCTCCAGTTTCCTCACACTTGTCTGGTTCAGCTGTCAACTCAGCTCCTGTGGATGGGGCTCCATCCTCCACTTTAGCAGATTTTTCCGTACCAGCAGCTGCAGTTTCATCCTTCATCTGTTTGGGGTCACTCACATCATACCCCTTCCTTTTCTTGCTCAGTTTGCCTCCCATAGTGTATCCTAGGAAAAAGTGGAGAAAAGAGTCATTTAATATTTGAAACAGAATATAGTTTACATTGACCTCTTTTTTAATCATGAATGTTTAAAATCCATTCCAGCACAGGGAAAACATGTGAAGTCGATACTGAAGTGACCCCGGTGACTGGGTTCAAACCCAAGTAATAGTTTGCTGACCCTGTGCCAACATAGCATAGAGGTGATACTCTTGTGAACATCACAAGTGTGTTTTGTTACACTTTAAAATATATTAGAAATACAAAACAAATACAGTTATACTGTACATGATATCTAAAGCAATCTAGTATTATAATTAATGGAAAACCTGACAGGACAAGTAATGGCAATAGAGATGATTATATGATAAAATACAACAATTCAAGTTCCAGGTTTTTTTGGTTGAAAAAGAGAGTGGAGAGACGTTGTCCAGAACTAAACCAAAGTTCAATTAAAAACTGCTCAAACAAATGCAAATGCATGGGAACCTCGCTGAGATCAGACAACCCCACAGGCTCTCGACTATTTCAGGAATGTCAGTTAGGGCTTGGCGCCAAGTGAAGTCACAACTTTGAGTTGAACAAGCCTTGTATTCAAATTGTTGTTTTTAAAATGTATTTAATTTATTCTAGAATGGTAAATCGATGCAATGTAATGACACGTTCTGCGACTTGAGAAGCCATGTACTGTAGGCCTACGAGACATTAGTGTTGCAACACTGTTGTGCCTGCAGAGGAAGATCCAGTGATTGCCACAGAACGAAACTTCTGGTTTAATTACAGAATAGAGAACTGGAAGTTTAACTTTATCCTGTGTGTTGTGTTTGAAACATGAGCAGTTCAACCTGTTTGAATACAAACCCTCAAACCCTCAAAGCCATGATTCTGCACAGATGATATATTATAGATTTATTAGGCTATGCAGAGCTTTGAGACACAGAGTGATTATTTGTTTGGCCCATTCAGTTGGACAGATGCCATACCAGAAAAGGTAGCTGTATTATGCAACATTAAGGTGTCATGTGGCTACAGGTACGAGCAAAGTGGGAACTGTCCATAGTGCTGCAATGGTGCAATAAAGACAGGATGCGCCACACACCATGCTGGGATACGCTGCCTATTCATTACACCGATTTACAGTCTAATGAGTTGTGCGTTATAACAAGGCCTGAGTCATTATGTCTGCTTTTTCAGTAACACTGGTCATATTCTTTTAGTTATAACGAATTATATTTAATTCTGCATGGTTTCTTTTATATTTGGCAATTTTGTCGCCAAATTCCTCTTGTTGCCTCCTTCGGCCCTCAGGTCAGACAAAGCAAAAATGTCAGTTTGAGGGGAAAAATGTATATTTTTGATATAATTCCTGTCACTGCTCTTACTATTAGACAAGCCAATTTCCGAGTAAATACTAAACTCAAATGTACAGTTAACCAAAGATAGAGCTCATAATGGAAAAATAACGGAGGTGCGCAAAGGCACAGCAGCATGTGCCGGCCGGTAACAAAGGATGGGAATTCACCACCAGTAGCCACACCCTGATAAAAGTAATAGGTTTGGCAAAGTAATCAGCGATAAGGTATAACTCACTGCAATGTAAGCTATCCGCTACTTTACAGGAAAATGACACTACACACTGACTACGAACACTTGAGTGATAAAAGCTGTAGGGGGTTTCTCCATCCCCCATTTCTACCCTCCCATCGCTGCTTCTCTCAGCTGCTCTGCCCTTTTTGTTCACGAGCATTTGAAAATGTCGTACTCACAAAAGCATGAAAAAAGAAAATGAAATATCTGCAACAACGTACGAATATATGGTAAGCACCCCAACTTCATAACTTAGTTTTGCTCTTTCTTTATCTCAGCAGGTTTTTTAATTAAGTGCTACCTAAAAAACCAGCACAGAATCTCAGAAGAGACGAACTACATCTAATTCAACCGAGATCAGAGAGCCAAACATTCTGCTTTAATTTTTCCAGCCTAGAAATGTACAATTTTGCATTATAGGACAAAGGCAAAGAGACTGAACAATGAGTAAGCTGCTTGACGCGCACATTTCTTTCTTTCTGTTTCTTTTTTTCTTTCTTCACACAAAACATAGCGTAGATCTTATGCATACTTTAACTGGAATAATAAAACATTCAAATTGAAAAAAAAAAACATAGCATAGTGCTTTTACGAGACTAACCTGAATTTGTAGAAAGTGATCAGTTTCTCTTCCAAGCTCCGACTGGATGTGATAATGGAGGTAACCCCTATTGGAGTGACAGCTGCAGATTCCGCCCCTGCTCTCCGAGGTGCAGTCTGGGACTGTGCTGTAAAGGAGGAGTGCCCCTCACAGTTTTCTAGACATCTGTCGCTATCACAATCCAGCCTACCCCTTTGCTGCCCCGTCTGCAAACTATACCCTCCCAATCTTTAACCCCTCCTCCCAAGTGCACGTTCTCTTTAGTGCATGCCATTTTAAAATCAGTTTCTTTCGCTTTAATAAACATCAAATGTGAATTCTCTTTTGCTCTTGCCGAAAGTAACGTTATACAGGAAGTCATATAGCGTTATAACTCCCAACAGGAGTACTGCTGCAATATAAATAATGTAAAGAGGCATTATGGGAGTAAAATCATTTGAGTAGTACAACCGTGCGCGTTAATCTTCATTGCAGTCATTCCATTCTGTTATTTTCCTGTTGTTTGTCAGCAGTGAGAACCGACATGCTTATCTCTGCTTGCAAGTAGGACCCAGACATATAGTGACACCATAAATCAAAAACACTGAGTAAATTACAAAGCAAACACTTTTTTGGTTGTTTAAAAGTGCTAAATTTATTGTAGCCTCCATATTGCATGAGTATAGACAGCAGGTTCTTGACTGTGGGCTTCTGAATAAGTATTTTTTTATAATAGGCCACTATAAACAAAAAGAAAAGGCTGTCAAAATAATACAAGGTTATGATTCTTGTTTACAATTCTTGTCATGCATATAAGGAAGGACGAGAGGAAGCTGCTCCAAAAGTTCACTCTGACCATTGCAAAGTATTCTGATGCATTGTAACTCTGCTATTTGCCTTCCACATGTTAATGGGACAAAGAGCCCTCATGAAATTCAACAAATGACCCTTCCAGGTGAACATATTGACTTCTTCAACAGTTGACCCAAACACCATGGCACTGACACAGTGCTAAGAACCACAGATGACTATTAGTGTATGATAAAGTTGAGGCATATTTCATCTTTCTTTCTTATGTTAAGTTGTTGGGATTAATGTTAACATTTTTTTGTTCTGTAGAAATAAAAGCAAGGTTGGGTCTTGACTTCCCAGAAACACGTTTCTTTACAGTTTCGCTCAGCTGTGTGATTTCTGACGTTTTAGAAATCACAACAATTGGACTGACGATCTTATTACATCATTCAAAACTCCAACCTGGTATTTAATTACAAATACCTTTAAAAAGCAGCCTAACTGGTTGGGCGTATGTGGCAGCATATGTATGCACTGAAATGACAACCAAGAAATGTGTATGTGTATGTAACAAATGTTCTGTGCAAGATGTGGATTTTGCTGGAACTTTTTTTACCCCTATGTTGTATTTTTTACCATTTAGGGATACTAGAATAAACAAATGCATCATTCCAGCCTTAAGGAATATCAGACAGACTGTTTTTGAGTAGACAGCACCCTCTTCTGTTACAAGACTTGATAGCACAATACGTTGTCAATGGAGGAATTTGGGGGAATTAACTGTGTGTGGTTTTCTGTCACAGACAAATTAAATACATCTTCATAGTCCTTCAGTGTAAATAACAACAAAAACCCAAACTACTTAGAATCTGTTCGTAGAGCTCATTAGATCTACATTGTTGAATTGTACTGCATGCAATGCTTAACTAGTCACTTTTTCCTTCCAGATGGGAAAAAGTTGTCGTTTCTATCTGTTAGAAGATGGAAGAAAACACAAAAAAATTAAATCAACCTTGCTTGTTTTCCCTGCTGGCAGCAGAGCTAAACAGTGACAAAGGGGCAGCAAAGGGTGAGTTTCACATGATGCAAAAGCTTAGGAATGCATTCCCAGGAGTAGCTATAACCACCATCCCAGCCAGTCCACATAGACAGAGGAACACATAGACATGGGGAGGCCTTGGAAAATCCCCCAGAGTTATTGCAATGTTAAGTCCAGACTCTATTGTCTGCAGTCTCTGATCCATTTGACCTAGACTGACAGACAAGTCTGAAGAGAAGGAGAAATAAAGAAACAGGTGTTGGGTGCTACAACGCAGTACAGGCCAACAGCTCACCACCAGTGTACAGAAATGTGTCAAAGTGATGCAAGGAGGAAAGGAAAGGAGGTGACACTCGGCCTGGGTCCGTGGGTCCGTGCACATCACTTGCACCCTCTGACTCCACTAGTGGATCATGGGAGTGACACCTGCAGCTGAAAGGTGATTTTAATATAATCAAGAATTACAGGTTGTCTTGAGATGGTTAAATAAAGTAGAAGTTTGGAAAAACCACGGTAAAGCACCACACCTCTGTACTATCACAATCCATTTTATATGGATTTAATATATATTTGTGATTAGCTTTTCAGGCACCACCAATTGCCCCGAAAAGGTATACACAATTCTCAAATCTAGGAACTTTGTAATTTAAAGTCTTACCG